>JAHWFP010246151.1:0-31965 GCA_023313725.1 Lithobius niger | reverse complement strand
AGGAGAGAGAACTACGACCTCATGAATACCGAGGCACCTTCCACACCTGCAATCCAATACCCTGTAAGAGCCGACCTCCACACCAGCTTTGCAACCAAATGGAAACAGCTTGACCAACAACGAAGGCCGTGGCTACAGCCCGACCAATATTGAAGGCCACGGCCGTCTGTGGTTTGAATGTAAACAAACGGAATGATGCGAGTCAAAGTAGCAGTATAACCTCAAAATAGTGCCTGAAGACAGTTGGGAGACGTTTTTCATCATCCTCCACGCAGACTGTCGGAAATTTGGTCCGATTTCCTTCTTGTTGTGAGATTGTGCATCTTTATTTTGGTGCTTCGATTTTCTGAACACTCGCAGTATAATGTGTTTACGTATTTTGAATACAAAGTTTGTTAAAAAGCTTGCATTTCGTAATTTTAATATGTTGGTTTGTTGAAAGAGCTTTGATTTGTCTGCAGAGAAGGCATTTTTGTGTGCGACACATATCGCGCTGATTGTGCCACTGAGGAATTTTAGTAGTCATAGGTATCAGGATTAAAACATGGGATGCTATACAAAAACTATGGCAGCCTATAGCTTACATTACTTTGGTCTAGTGAGAAACGTTAAAGTTCCGACTGTGGGGGTGGAAGGGTTTGAGGATGATGGGCTTTTGGCAGCACAGACACTGATGCTATCAAATAAGACGATACCGAACCGTTTATTTGCCGTTCATGGCTTTATTGGTAGAAATTGGTCAAAATTAAGAAAGCTGTCGGCCGGCTTTCTTTTGGTTTTTCATGATTGAAAAATAACACGACTGACAACTTGGTTTTCATGATTGACAAATAACGTACCAGTATTGGATTGGTGAAGTGAGGCCTAATCAAACTCAACAAATTTTCGGTTCTTGTTGGTGGGTTTTATCAGTAAAAACACCGTTATTCATCTTACTGTGAAACACTACAACGATTGAAAAATGTCACACGAGACTCACAAAAACGCACACTTTCACAACGAAGATAGTCCACTAACTGCAAATTTTCAACGACTAACTGTAGTCGTCATCAGGCACCTTAAAGGCAAGTTTGAACTCTGTTTACATTTCGTTTTTCAGTCCAATACACTGTTCGAATTCGAAACTGCCGCTGTCTGCTATATTCAGTCGATTGGTTCACGCTTGCCCACTGTATCACTCGGGCGGTTCTTTACACGCAATCTTCCATTCAACTTCGAGCTTCCCTCGCAAGTCTTTCCCAATCTGGTGTGTAACATTAGAAAACGATGGGCCTTGCACATTCATAAGCGGGATCTGCCCATTTTCGTGCATCTTAATCGCAATGGATTCAAGGCATCTTAAATGGTTGTCCCATTTCGAGTTAGATTTAATCATTGTCACCGATTTACCCCACTGCATTGCAGTCCACTGCACGGAAAGGCAGCATGATGTTGAGTGGCAGCATGATGTTGTTTCAGTGTATCAAATGTGGTTCTGCTAGCTTTCCTTTGGTCCAAATCTCGAGTTTCTAGTCCTTATCATTCAGAGTTTCAGGCAAAATGCTACTGTGATGGATATTTTTTTATTTTCATTTTTCAATAAAGTTTTGAAAGGCCATGTGAACAAATGGTAGGCTATCACAATTTATGAGAAACTTGTGCTTTGACAGATGCCAGGATTTTGAAGAAAACAAGCACTGAACCGGATTGGTTTCCACAAACTAAGAAGCGGAAACTATTTCATGTTTGTTGATCCATTCTGCTGATTGTTAAGCACTCGCATTTAGGCCTATCAGGCTAATGGCAGGGCCATTAATAGGCCTAAACGTGGGTGCCTAACATTCAGTAGAATGTATCCTCAAACAAGCACTGCTTTTTTAGCTTGCTAAAACTAGTCTGGTTTTTTGCTTGTACCAAAAAGGTAAGGCAAAGGCAAGGTCCTTTTGCTCTCATCTACAGAGTATTCTCTACTGACGATCCCAGTCATCCTTCACCAATGTCGGTCGCCACTCGCTAATTGGCGAAAATTCAACAGTTGGCGACTTAGATTTTAGAGCTACTTGCCAAATGGTGACTGATTATCAAACCCCAATGCTTAAATTGCTATATCTCGAGAACTGTATCAACTAGAAACAAGCAATTTATGGCATTGCGTGCAGCATTTCAAGGGTTTGCTGAAAGCAGTCCGGTTCGGTGCTTGTTGATGTCTTCAAAATCCTGGCATCTGTCAATGCACAAGTTTCTCATCAATTGAGGTAGCCTACCATTTGCTCACATGACGTTTCAAAACTTTATTGAAAAATGAAAATAAAAAAAATATCCATCACAGTAGCATTTTGCCTGATAACTCTGAATGATAAGGACTAGAAACTTGAGATTTGGACCATACGAAACCATGTATACAATACTGTCGCTAACCACTTTAGCTAATCGGATTTACATTAGGCTAATGCAAACAATATTTAAGCATTAAGTAGCAGGACAACTGCTAAAATTAAGCAAGAGGATGGGACACAGGAGGGTGAAAGGAACAGCAAAAATGCCAAAAAGTTGCGGCGAGAGAAAAATTAACTAAAGTCTGGACCTGGATGCGATGTCGGAGTTCAGTGTGGAAAGGGGTAAGCAAGGAAGGGTGTCAGGTTTTGCCTGTGGGTAGAAGTCGGGTCCTGGACCCCAAACACCGTGTTCGGGGTCCAGTGTGGAAGCTGCTTAAGAATCACGGATGCTAGCAGTTCCATCATAAAAGCTTGTAAATGCACAGTGCGTAAGTGAAAATTAGCAAGATAATAATTAGCAGCACAAGGCAAATAAGTCCATAGTGCCACATACAAAATGACAAGTAGCTATAAAACAAATTAAAAGTTGTCTAATGTTTGTTTTGTTTTAATTTATAATGTAAGAGACTTTAAAATTTATTAAAATAAGGCCTACTCCAAATTCTCTTTAAAAGTATGGATTCCGACAAGTTTTAATTTGTTAATAATTTTTTAGTTGCTTGTCGGTTTGTATGTTGGTACTGACTGTTTGCAATTGTTAATATTGACAATTGTGCTTGTTGTTCGTGTTATTTTGCCAATTTATTTGGGTGTGGGAATTAATTTCCATTATTGGTCTTTCCCTCCCTCACTTTGCTACAGCAATAAAGTTATATGATTATTCTTCAGCAAGATCCTACAGGATCTTGAGTAAGATATTACAAGATCTTGAGTAAGATCCTACAAGACCTTCAGTAAGATCCTACGAGATATTGAATAAGATCCTACAAGATTCTACAAGATCTTGAATAAGATCCTACAAGATCTTGAGTAAGATCCTACAAGATCTTGAGTAAGATCTTACAAGATCTTGAGTAAGATCCTACAAGATCTTGAGTAAGATCCTACAAGATCTAAACAAAATCCTACAAGATCTGGACAAGATCCTACAATATCCTGCAAGATCTTAAGAAAATTCTTACAAGGTCCTACCAATTCCTGCACAAGCTTACAGGATCCTATCCAAGATCTTACAGTATCTTATCGATTCTTGTAAGAATATGTGCAAGATCTTGTAGGATCTTGGTACAAGATCTTACAAGGTCTTACAGGATCTTAGTATAGGATCTTGTAAGATCTTGGTACAAGATCTTACAAGATCCTAAATAAGAACATTGCAAGTTCCTGGGCAGGATCTTGGTAAGATCTTGACAAGATCTTGGTAAGATCTTATGTAAGATGTCCACATGGGTAAGTAAAACATTGTCTAACCTCTTAACCTAACTAGCTTCCTGGTTTTTTTAGTCACTACTCTAATTAAGACAGTGGAGTGATTCGAACCGGCATTCAGTGAGTTTGGAAATGAGGATGTTGACTACTGGGCTATGATGGTTTGCTTTGCTCGGGGGCCTCTGGGACCCCAAGCAAAGCTGGAAGTGAACAGCAAATGGAGACACATGAACAAACGAACTAAAGTGTGGGCTGCTTGCGATCTCCTAACAGAGACTACATGGATGACTTTAAGAACCTAATTTCATTCTTAATACTTTTTTTTAGATGGCCCGTGTGGTTCGCAATGGAGAAGAGCAGCAAATCCAGTGTCGTGAGATTGTGGTTGGCGACATCATTAGGGTGACCGCTGGTGATGGAGTACCAGCTGATATCAGAATAATTTGGGCACAGGGTTTTAAAGTGGACAACTCGTCGCTAACAGGAGAGTCGGAACCTGCAGCTAGATCAACAGAAACAACAAATGAAAATCCTCTAGAAACCAAAAATTTGGCGTTCTTTTCAACGAATTCTGTGGAAGGTACGATAATAATTTGGTCCGATCTGACTGTAGTTCACCAGGAAAACTGTATTAAAAACCAAAACTTTCAAAAAAGTGGCATACGCAACACAACGGCGTAGCGACAGACAGCTTGGAGGGGGAGGGGAGGGTGGCTTCTTTAACCCCGAAATGCAACCTGGGGTGTCCTAGCCCAAATTAGTGGTAATCCTTTCTGAAGTTTGATGAAATGCGGCAGCAATTAGCTCAAGATTTTCTTCAAGTAAAAGGCCAAGGAGAAGTAAATGCCAAGGAATTAATAATGCATGGATACAATTAGTAGTAGCAGCTGCATGGAAAATTATCTTTTATGATATCTGGGATCCCAGATAAGCCACCAATTTCGGCAAGAGGCTTTAATTTCATTTCTCTTTTTTCTGTGTTCAGGTGCTTGCACAGGTGTTGCCTTAAGAACTGGCGACAGGACCGTGATGGGACGTATTGCTTCGTTGACTTCAGGCATCGATGCGGGTCAAACACCCATTGGAGCTGAAATCGACCGTTTCATATTTATTATTACGGTAGCTGCCTTCATACTTGGGGGATTCTGCTTCACCTTGTCTGTGATTCTAGGTTACTCATGGATCGACGCAGTTGTCTTTATTATTGGTATCATTGTTGGAAAAGTACCAGAGGGATTACCAGCAACTTTAACAGTGAGGCTGCTGCTTACTTTATTCTGTTTACCATTCTGCTTAATGTGGTGATTTTGATAGTGCGTAAAGTAATATCCACGTCATGACTATTTAAATTATTCTGCAGGTTTGTCTTTCTGTGACTTCGATGCGAATGGCAAAAAAGAACTGCATGGTTAAAAATATAGAAGCTGTGGAAACGCTAGGTTCCACATCCACTATTTGCTCGGATAAGACTGGCACACTAACACAGAATCGCATGACAGTGACGCACGCCTGGTGGGATGCTAAAATCATACTAATTGACAACAATGAAACACAAGAAAGTAAGTATACCTAGAAAGGGGAGGATAAAGTATTTCTTAACGTTCCTTTTACAATACCTGGTTTTTCAGATGCACAGTATGCCAAGGATGAAACTTTCGCATCAGTCCTTCGAGTATCTGGCTTGTGCAACCGGGCAGAATATAAATCTGGTCAGGAACGTGTTCCTGTTCTAAAACGGTGAGAAAACTAACCTGAATTGGGAGTAGTGAATAAGGTCGTCCCCCTAAGGACGTAATTATTTAGTTAAATTTTCCTCGTTAGGGGCACTAATGACGTACTGGGTCTACTAGTTATAAATGATATTTGTTACTAGTGCTGCATGAGCTTGAGGATGCACATGTTTTACATTGTTAATTTTGTAATGTTAAATTGAAGTAAAATAAACTTCACTTCGTCGGCTGTGTTCAAACCAGCAACATCACCTCTTAATGGTCTCTTGCTTCCCTTTTTGACTAGGGACAATTTAGGACTAAAATGAGGGCCTACTAGGCAAAAGGATTGCTAGGGCAAATTTTGAGTCTAATTCGGACTTTGACTTTCATATCGTGGTGTAAGTTCGTTGAGTGGGTGACAGTTTAAGTGTTTGATTAACTTTTGACATGTGACTTACTTTCAGTAGCAATTTCCTTGGGACTTTGGTGTGAGTATGTCCCTATCAAACCTAATTCCTCCTTAACACCTAAGTAAAGTAAGGACCGAGGACAACGTAGCCTTGCCGTATTAGTTAGCAAGATAACAGCTACACCTCGCAGGCCAACCACATAGGAAGCTGCCTAGTGTGTAAGCCCCACCCAAACCTTACCTAACCTTATTCAGTCTGGTATCTCTCACTGCCGTTTCCGGACATTGTTATTGTCTATTCTGATGATGGAACGTTTTTTTTCACAACATCTAAATGATATTAAATATGAATTTAATGAAATTCGTTTAAAACTGAGCTATAATTAGGCCAAGCACTTCTGACTGTTCCATTTCTTATTGACAATCTTGTCTTATTTTTTCCCCTTATCATTCCACGGAAATTAGAAATAAGATCATTTATTGAAGACTACGTCAGTTCTAACAAAAAAATAATTCCATGTAATAGTACAGATTGTAAACATTATGGTGTGCGACTGTTTCAAATGTAAATAGAATTTGACAGTTCAAGTAGGTGGATACTTTTTTTCTCCACAGTACAACCATAGGGGATGCCTCCGAATCTGCATTGTTAAAGTTTGTGGAGGTGAGCGGTGTGAACGCAATGGCATTGCGAGACTCCCACAAGAAATTATGTGAAATTCCGTTTACATCTACAAACAAGTATCAGGTCAGTACAAAGTACTTTCTACGGACGATAGTAAGGGATCGGTCATTATTTATCGCCAGGAAGGGCGGAGGAAATTGGGGGGGTTCATGAATTTTTCAGCCCCCCTCAACGGGGGGGGGTCAAAAACACACTGACCAAACAGGAAAAAGTAATTTTTGCACCTCAAAAATGGCACTTTCAGCAGCCGAAATTTCTAAAAACGCCTCAGCTTATGGGGGACAAGCCCCCCAGACGCCCCCTGAAGTAAGTGTTTACAAGGTTTTGAAGCTATTAGTACGAATACTGCAAGTATAGTTTTTACTTTGTAGAAAAGCTTTAGCACCTGGTTTCTTGGCTTCTTCTGTCTTGCAGGTGCTGACTATATTACGGATGTGGGCATACAAGCATACAGTGTGTTCATCAGACTTATTGCATGAATCTCGACAAGAGATGGGTGTAAGGGACATTTTGTAGAACATTTTTAACCCAACGTTTGTTTTTGATAAAAACGAGACGTTTCCTTACAACTAATGGTAACTGTCGGTGTGGTAATTTGGCCACAGCACTAATCTTGGCTACAGGAAATCGTCTGCAGACAGTCTCAATATGTACACGAAAAGGGCATTTTTGTGGGGGGGGGTCACATTTTTTGGACCTTGAGTGGGGGGGGGGGAGGCACGATTTTTTTCAGGGTTTGAAGGGATGGGGGTCATCGTAAATTTGTAGGGTCACATTTTCATTTCCTCCGGCCCCCCCCCCCCTACCCAACCTCCACCCCCGGCCATAAATAATGACCGGTCCCTAAATGAAGCCAAAATCGGCCCCCAAAATAGGGAGAAAACGCATTTTTTTTTGTGGTCTCTGAGAGTACCAAATGATATAATGTAAAAACCTGTATTTTAAACTATTCAATCATTTTTTCAGAATTAGCAATTTTGCCCATTCACTTATAATGTTAAACTTTAGGCGCAGTGGGCACCTCTAAACTTTTTTTTTCTTTTGGGATAGTGATTAGGAGGTTGAAGGCCCAACTATTCCGTACAGTTAAGATTTGAAATTTTAAAAAAGGCATTTTTTTTATCCACCCTACTCTGCATTGGAGGTGCTTAAAAATGCAAATAAGTCAGATTCGTCTGCTGGTTGGCATATTCAGACTTTAGCTAACTAAAGTTTGGACGTTTTGTTACCTCCTTTTGTATTGGTATGGGTGACGATTATTAGCACAGTTTACTAGGAGAAATGGTGGCTTAAAACTAAAACTGTTGAAAGTATCTGGAATTGTAAGGGAATTGTAAAGGAACAAAAACTACATTTTCTTGGTCAGATTAAGGGTGAATGGCGCAAGGTGTATCCACATCTTTCTGTAACAATTCAGGCACCAGTTGTGCATGTATTTTCTTGTTTAGGTATCAATTCACGAAGTGTCAGATTCGCCAGTTGGCAAGTACCTATTGGTGATGAAAGGGGCTCCGGAGCAAATGTTGGAACGTTGCACAACTATCATGGTGAAAGGCAAAGAAGGGACTTTAACTGGAGATAAGAAAGCAGTTGCAATTGCAGCAATCGAAGACCTGGCCAGAATGGGAGAGAGAGTTTTAGGTTAGTTAATTTATTTCCTAAATGATTATGTGTGAGGTTAACGCAAATTAAGCTTGCTTGGAACAGTGCTGTCATATGCAAGATTAAGCCGGATGTGGGCTAAAGCTTTGAAGAAATAAAACAAATTGTATTTAAAGAAATGCTAAAGACGAAAGCAAAAAATATATAAATATAAATAAAATGTTACGTGCAGGAGCACACAGATCTGAGAAATGCTCAAAAAAAGGGTAGCTAAGGGGTGGAGGAGGCAGCATTTAGGATGCACGAATAAGGTTGGCACAAGGGGATGGGTGGAAATTCCGGATTTAGTTTCCTAGATCAGGTATAGCAATAAGATGTTAGTACTAACTAGGACGTACAGCTCCCCGAATATGGCCGGATTTATAAAGCATTGTTAGGATTTGCCATTTGCATGAAAATGCCGTGATTTCCCCGTTAGCAGTCGCCCAAGCTTTCGTTCAATTTAGATTCAGGGTTAAGAGAAATAGAGGCCTAGACTTCGTTTGCATGAAAATAGAGTGACTGGAAAAAACGTGACGTCATCAGTACTGTGCTTCTTTAAAAAAAAGAGCAGCTCGAATCATTACTTACACAGACAATTCCATTTGACAAAGACACAAACAAACAAACGAAATAAGATTATAGAGATTCCCACTGCGAACGTACAAACAAAATAAATAAGATTACTGAGATTCCCACTGCGGCTTCAAGTGGGAATCATGGTGATCTGGTGACACAATCAAACAAACAAATATTATGATCTTAGTTATATAGAGTAAAAATTCAAATAATGTCTTGAATGTTGTGATTTGTGAGAATAAACGTTTCAAGGGTAAGGATGGAACACCCAATAGACTGAATTTGTACGCTGTTGCAAATTTTTGTATGTCAACCCATCATCGTGACGGTGTTTGGTATGGTGTTTGGTTACAAATAGTTTGACTATTTTTTCCCGGCCTGAACACAACGTGCACAAGATGTACCTGTAAAGACAAACAAATGGATACTGACAAGAGCAAATGGGATATTAAGACAGAATCACCGTCATCCCAATACAAACCCAATTGCTGTGGTTTGCAGTTTTTATCAATTCTACATTATAACAGTTAATTTGGAAGAAATCCTCAGGGCAAGTTAGAGGCAAAAACCTCCAATTTCGTAGTAACATTTTAGGGATTTAAGAGACTATAGCAATTAAGATTTTTGTTAAAGAAAATAACGCTTAGGTTAGATACGACTAGAAGGATTTGATTTAGTTTTTTGAATCCCTACCATTTTACCAATTTGCACTAGTGGTTTACGCCCTTTAGTGAAAAATGTGATGATCTTGAATCATGTCAATGTCAACTCAACCTTCATGTGCAAACGGCCGATTACTCAAGAACTTTCAGGTTTCATTTTGATTCGAAAAATGAGAGAAACGATGTACCCTGACGCATTGCTGAGAAACTCCCTTATATAAAACCTAAACGTTTGATTCACTTCTGTTCCCTTGTATCCTGGTACATTACTCGGAAACATTAGTGGTTCATTATTGGGAAAACTGCCTGTATAAATGAGAATATTTAATTAAATCCTTTTCCTGTGTACTCTGGTCTGGTGTATTGCTCGGAAACATCACCCTCGCCCATTACTCAGAAACAACCCTGAATAAACCTAAAAATTTGATTCAACTCTCTTCCCTTGTACCCTTCTGTAGTTTGAAATGCCACTGTTGTCTCTGCTGTGATACTAAAATGTGGAACGCCCTTAGTAGTGAAACGCTGAATGCATCTTCAGTCGCTGGTTTCAAAGCAGGGCTATGTCGGGAATGACTCGACAGATTTCTAAAACGACCACTCCCGCCTGCCACCCCACTACCGGTCTGATGGTTCTCCTACTTTAATAAGGAGCAGTGTAAGCGGTTCATAGCCCTTCTGTCTTCCTCCCACTAGTTGTGGCAAACCATGTTATTATGTTGTTATAAAATTACCGTTTATTCATGGGCGATTTTAATAAAAGATTTATTTATTTTAGGATTAGCACACTTATTCTTACCTGAGAAAGACTTTCCACTGGGTTATCAATTTAGTGCAGAGGAAATTAATTTTCCATTACAAGGGCTTTGTTTTATTGGTCATATGGCACTCATCGATCCTCCTCGTGCTGAAGTGCCTAATGCAGTGAGCATCTGTCGTACAGCCGGCATTCGAATCATCATGGTGACTGGCGACCACCCTGGAACTGCTAAAGCCATTGCGCTTGGCATCGGAATCATTTCGCCTGGCAGCAGAATATTTGAAATGACGGAGGGATATCCTAAAGGCAAACCGATGGATTTGGAGTAAGAAAAAAACATTTTTTAAAGTGTGTGTATTTGTGTGTAAGGAGGGGAGGTTGGTTAACACACTTGAATTACACAAAAATGTTAATTTAATCATCAGTAGGGGAGACAGATTCCAAGATGGCTGCCCTATATGGGTGCCGCTATTTAGGTTCCGTTTCTAAGATGGCTGTCACCATACGGGTGCCACCAACTTAGATGACATTACTTCCAGTGACATGACCACCACATGGGTGCCGCCATCTTGGATGATGTCGCTTCCAGTCACGTGACCCAAGATGGCTGTCACCATCTGGATACCGCCATTTTGGTTCACATCACTTCCTCTTAATTCTGGGGTATTATCCCTTCTGGGCTGGGAAATCCCCTCAGATCCAGGGGGATTCCTACTGAAATCGGGGAATTCCCCCTCTTATTCTGATGGTGTTCTGAGGGTTTACACTGAAAAGTTTCCTCAGCTTTGGGAGAATTCCTTTTCCGAGCTGGAAAATTCCCTCAGGTTCGGGAGAATTCCCTTTCCAAGCTGGAAAAACTCCATAAGTCTGTGAATTTCTTTTCTAGGCTGGGAAAACCCCTTAAGTCCAGGGTATTTTCCTTCTGGGATGGGAAATCCCCTCAGGTCCAGAGGAATTACCTTACTCTGTTCTAATTGGTTAAGTAATGGACTTGGATATCTTCTTAGGTCCAGGGAATTCCTCTTCTGGGCTGGGGAATTGGTGCTCCAGGGGTACCCCTTTTTTCTCCGTTCTGATTGAATAAAAAATGGGGTCACTTGACAATAAGTGACAGCGAAAGTCTCCAGGGGATTTCCCTTACAACTCTGTTCTGATTGGTTTAGATCGTGGACTGGGAAATCCCCTTTGGTCCAAGGAGGGATATCCCCCTTCTGAGCTGGAGGATTGCTGGTCCAGGGGATTCCCCTTCTTACTCCGTTCTGATGGAATAAAATAAGTGGGTCATGTGACCGGAATTGATGTCATCGAAGTATTCCCCTTCTGACTCTGTTCTTGTAGGTTATGATGGTGGTTTTGAAAATCTCCTCAGGTCTGGGTTATTCCCCTTAAGGAATTGGAATTCCGGTCACGTGACCCATCTTGGATGATGTTACTTCCTTTCATGTGGCCAAAGATAGCCTCTACTATATGGGCGTCGCCATTTTGAATGACGTTATTTCCAGTCTTGCGAACGAACGTTTCGATGACAAACTTTTTGACGTCCAACTTTTTGATGTTCAACTTTTCACTTTCTTGCGACGTCATTGCACCCACATCACAAGACCAGAAGATCTTGAGACTGGGACCTCAAATCAGGGTGTGAAAATTCTACGAAATTATGTGTAAATTCTACGAGATAAGTTATTTTAAAAGGTGAACCTCCCTCCTGCTGGCACCTTTCCGTTTCACGAGAAATTCCCCCTCCTCTCATCAGGTTGTGTAAATTCTATCAAATTTCATATAACTTCTACAGAATGCAGGTGATTAAAAAAGTTTTGGACTGTCCCACACATAAGACTGGAAGTGTAGAAGTGTCCAAATCAGACGCATTTCATCTGCATTTCATATAATTTATGTAAAATTTGATAGAATTTAACACCCTGATGTGGGGAGGGGATTGCAACATGTGAGGGGAAGGGGTGCTTCCATTGGGTGACCTTTTGTGGGGTGTGAGCAGGAGGGAGATCCACCTTTTTTAAAAACCCTTAGTTTGTAGAATTTAAACACCTTGATTGGAGGAAGGAGAGGGGGTGGTATGAAGTTCCTTCAGGTCTCAAGGGTGATGACCTGATTTCTGGGCATGTGATGGGGAGGGGGTAGCAAAACGTTGGACATCAAAACGTTAACATCAAAAGTTCGTTGTCGAACAGGTGGACATTGAAAAGTTGAACGCTGAAAGACTGTCGTTAAAAGGTTTGTCACAAGACCAGAAATTGCGTCATCCAAGATGGCAGCATTCATCGTGGGTCATTGACCAGAAATGACGTCCTCGAAGATAGCGGTACACATATGGTGGTGGCCATCTTGGGTTACTGACCGGAAGTGACGTCATGCAAGGACCATGTGACCAGAACTAACCAAGGACCTGATGGGATTTCCAAGCCCAGAAGAGGAACCCCTCCCCCAGACCTGAGGAGATTTCTCAGTCCACCATCTTAACCAATCGGAACAGTCTGAATGGGGATCCCCCTGGACTAAAGGAATTCACAGCCCAGAAAGGACACGACCCAATTTTTTTATTCTATCAGAACAGAGTAAGAAGGGGAATCATCTTGACCAGCAATCCCCCTGCCCAGAAGTGGAATCGCCCTGGACCTAAGGGGATTTCCAAGTCCATTATCTCTACTCATTACAACAGTGTAAGGGGAATTCACGGACCTGAGGGGATTTCCCAGCCTAGAAGGGGAATCACCAGACTTTAGGAGTTTTTCCAGCTGAGAAGGGGAATCCTCTGGACCTGATGGGCTTTCCCAGCTCAGAAGGGATCACATGACTGGAAGTGACATCATCCGAGATGGCAGTACCGATGTGGTGGCAGCCATCTTGGAAAACAAGATGGTTTTGCCCATTTGGGGCGGCCATCTTGGAATCTGTCTCCTCGAATGTAGCCATTTCCCCCTACTATCATCGATTCTGAAACTTTTACGCAACGCATTTGCATCCCAACTCTTTTCTGGTCGGAGACATTTTTATTTCATGTCTAAAACTCGCGCACCACTGCTTTCTTGTCGACAACCACATTGGACCAACGAAAGCGAAATTAAGGGGACTATCGACCTCGCATGCTTTGCTCAATCAGCCAATATAACTGGACCATATTAACTGGTTTAATTATTATTTCAGGGGACATACTGCAGCAGTTATACATGGTGCAAATCTGAAAACTATGAACGAAGCAGAGTTAGACGAAATTCTTACGCGTTGTTCCGAAATAGTCTTTGCTCGTACTTCGCCTCAGCAGAAACTGATCATTGTAGAAAGCGTACAACGTTTAGGGTCCATTGTAGCTGTAACTGGAGATGGCGTAAATGATTCTCCTGCCTTAAAAAAGGCTGATATTGGTGAGTTTTCATTTCCCTGGCTGCCCCAGTAATAAACGTTAAAGTAATTTGTTTGAGCATTTGATTTTTCAGGTGTAGCCATGGGCATTTCCGGCAGTGACGTTAGCAAACAAGCAGCTGACATGATTTTGCTGGACGATAATTTTGCATCTATTGTGACAGGGGTGGAAGAAGGTACAGTTATATTTTAATTATTTATCTTATAATAATAATACATAATAAAATAGTTTACCAGAATACGGATGAGGATCTGGAAGGGGCATCTCTTACACCAGTCACATCTGCAAGGTCAACCGCTCAACGCACATGCCGTACAATACTGTAAAAAGGTGCTCACTTTGAATTTGTTGACTGTGGGCCTGCAAAATCCGGTCTGTTAAGAGACAAATCCTACGCAACTTTGTTCAGAAACCATTGACTGTACGGACCGATAGTGACTCTTCAGTAAGAGAGTTGCATGCAGAAACCGTTCTTACAGCAAAGTAATATATCTTATAATCCTAATGTGTTGACGGTACAGCAGATAATACTCGGAACAAAAATACGCAACACCAAAAAGTCTGTAAATCTCATGCGAATTTTCGGTGGCCAATTTGTAGTGAAGCCACGATTGTTGCCTGTAATAGGAAAAGAGAGAGCCTTTGGAGCTATAACTGAAATCCGTATCTTTTGTATGCATTTTAAAAGATTAGATGAGTTATAATATACAACGTTACTAACCATTGGCGGCCAATGAAGGGTTACTATGTTGCTTATTGGCAGCTGCCATTAACAAGACGCTTGCTTGTTTTATATTGAAGCTGACATTGAATTTACTCTGCAACTCGAAACCGACGGTGCTCATTGAAGAGTTGCTTTTTTTGTTTAACTATTGCTTAAATTGGTTAAAGGTTCATACGAGTATACCTCAATTAATTCGAAATTGAATTTAGCAGATATTACGGCCATATCATTTAACTTGAAACCGAATTTGAAACGAAAACAACACTGTACTGAAACTAACCTGTCAGCCATTGAGCCTTCCAACGATCCGGAAGTGACATCATCCAAGACGGCAGCATCGGCACTTTCGGCCAAGTACCGCACACTTAATTATAACTCCCACAGAAAAACACCTCTGCTTTAATTCGTTTGGTGTGATAGTGATATCTACCAATAACGCCCAACAACACCGATGCAAAGCAAAACCAGTCGAGATAAAGCCTTCTGTGTATTCTGAACAAAAGACTAAAGATCTCTAGCTAGCTCTTTTATGTTCGTATATAGCAGTCTCTAGTTCAGTTTCTAGTTCACAGGGTGGATTTCTGTCTTTACAGGTCGACTCATTTTTGATAACTTGAAAAAGTCTATACGGTATACACTTTCCAGCAAGGTTCCAGAAGTTACTCCATTCCTTCTATTTATCTTTATTGGAATACCTTTGCCATTGGGAACTGTAACCATTCTGTGTATTGACTTAGGAACAGACATGGTAGGAAATAAGCAAAACTACTAGTATTAGAATGTGCACAGAAATACGATGTCATACTTTTGAAAGTTTGAACTTTGATAGGTACCTGCTATTTCGTACGGATATGAGAGAAGTGAATATAATATAATGCACCGAGCACCTCGAAAAGTTACTGATCATCTTGTGACTTGGAGGTAAGACATGGAGTGAATGGACTGCATGAACTATGCTAATCTACTGAATAATGTATATGCAGTTAATATGAAAAACAACAAATTACATTAGCTATGTTAAGAATGTTTAGCAAGCTTTTTAAATCTAAATGTAGTAAGACACAACATTTTTATTGTAAGCTTTTAAAAGTCCCAAACAGAATGTAAAATAATATTTACTAGACAAAGTACGGAAAAAAAACTCCAGAATTCAAACGATGCCAGCATTGTGCACCAGCATCGGTGGTGGCAGCATCAAAAGCGACCCTGGAACATTCGAATAAGGCACGCAAACGGAGTGGCATATGATTGTAACCTACCAATAGCCTGTATAGCTGGTTTCAAAACCCTAAAATGTAATTTTCTTGTAATTGGTCTTGGGAGGTTTACGCTGAGACGAGGTAACGAGCCTTAGAAGATTAAGTTCAGAAGGCCGACGTAGCCCGGTGAGTATGTCGGGCAAAACCAATTTGGCATGTTCTGCTGCTGTTCGCATAAAATTGATTGGTGATCTGCAGCAGTTAACAGTGAATGGGGATAATCCCTTCCCAAAGAAAGATTCAAAGAAATCTCCAATATTCGGAACGGATGAGCTGCAAGTTGACCCCCTAAGCCACCGCCGTTAGCCGCCGCCGCCAAATAGCTTTCATAAGCCGAATCCTGGCTGGAAAAAAATACGGCTAGCCGTAAGACGGCCGCCAGAAAAAAAAAACTGCTTGAGCCCAATTCAACAACAGTTCGCTTCGCTTCGCACATGAAAGATCAGTGGTTCTATAAAGTGTGAAAATCAATAACGAACAAACACGAATTGTGTGAGCATGCTAATTGTTTGTTAAGCCAACTGCGACAAACGTAAGTTTGTGTGAATGCTTAACCTACGGATGCAGACGATACCTCTCACTTCCGTCTGGGAGCTTCACTCTGCAAAAACCTTGAATTAAAAAAACAAGACCAACATAAAAGAAAAACATTGAAAAACCAGAAAACGAACTATGCTCAATGTCTGGCTCGGAGTGGTCTAAAATGAAAATGGGTCCTGGAACAATGGGATTGCAATCCGCATGAAACGAGTGCTGAGTGCACGTCCGTACACTATGAATGCCCTGACGAAACTGATGCCAAGTGCACGAAATGGACGTCTTTAAGAGACAAAATGAGCTGGGAAGCATTCAAGGGGGCAGCCAGCCAGTCAAAACACAAGCTGTTGAGGAGCATTATCATGAGATAAACTAAAACGGAAAGCAAATGTTTTTGGGAAGGATAAAAATATAACAATTGATTTTTTTTATAATGACTGATTGGCCCATTGTGTCTTGGGGATACCATAATGTTGTCGCGCAAAATATGGTACAAGTTAATGACCAGAGAGTAGAGCATTTTTTGGAAGGTGTCTTTAGCGAGGCCCCATTCTAGTGAAGGGCTTGGTGAGACCCCATATGTAGCTCAGTCTGCTCACTGGATTATTCGCCCCTGTGCAAAGATGAGGGAACCGGAGGCCTGTGAAGTATAACAGTTTCGAACAAGGAGGATGGGATATTATGCAGTTTCTTTTTATCATGTGTGAAGTAATATATATTTTATTCCACAACATTAGAAAGCAATTGAAACTTACAATCAAAATATCTTGAGAAAATTTTTAAAAATTTTGATATTTTCCCGAATTACTTCTTTCATTGGAAACGAAAGGGTGAAAGATTGATATAATTGTCAAAGGTGTTGTAAAAATTATGCCAAAATGTGATGGTGGTAAGGGTAGACAAAATGTATTGTGTATTATCAATTATTGTGGACAGGTGATGAAGAGTATATATTGTTCAAAAACTGGCAACTTGCTGAAGTACCAGGCAATGAACCATTAACAAATAGTTAACAAGTATACTTTTTTATTTGTTCACATTATTTCAGGTTAATAGCCATGTGTTATGCGCAAATAGGTGTTATTTCATTTAGTGCTGGCATGTTCTCCTACTTTTTAATCATGGGCGAGAACGGATTTTTACCACCTCACTTAATTGGGCTTCGACCTAAATGGGATTCCAGAGCAATTAACGACTTACTAGACTCTTATGGTCAAGAATGGGTGAGTTTTAATCAAATGGTGTTGCTGATTCCTTGGCACGTTGCAAATCAATTGTTTTTATAGCATTAGTTACAAATCAACTCTTGTCCATTACTTACAAATCAACTGTTTCACGTAGAATTAATTACAACTACAAACCAACTGTTGCCCATAACATTAGTTACAAATCAACAATTGCTCATAGCATTAGTTGCAAATTAATCATTTCCCATAGCATAAGCTAGTTAAAAATCAACTTTACCTATAGCATTAGTTACAAACTAACTTATGGCACTGTTACATTTGTACTTTATTTATGCACCCCACCATTCCAGCATTGTTGCCACAAGAGCCCAACCTGCATGTGTGACGAAGAGATAGTGTGGCGTGCCCATTGTGGTCTGAAAAACACATTTTTGGCCATCGAACAGACACTTCAAGGTGACAACCGGAAACCCGGAAACTAACAATGGTCCGCTGATTAGTGGTTTTTGGAGCTTTTTTTTGGCAGATTCCAAGGAGTAAAAGATCGAGGCTATTGGCCAATAAGGGTTTTTTTTCAGTTCAATGAACCCGTCATAAAGAAAAGTACACCACAAACCACTTAACAGTAGACCATTGCAAAAGTATAGGGCTATAAGTTTATTATGCACACGTAGCTGGCCTGCCATCGAGTACTCTGTTTGGGTTGCTTTTCAAAGGTGGCCAAAAGTGCCCTTCAACCACAAACACTATCCTCTCTTTCTCTTCCTTCCCTTTACAGGCATTTTCAGCACCCTCTCAACCCTTTGTTTACTCTCCATCCAAACGAAAGTGTTCATTAAAATTATGAAAATTGACCACAAAAAAGTGTTACTTGAAAGGTAACATTTGCATTAAAGAGTGAACTCCTGTAACCAGAAGTTGAGAAATCAGTTAACCACTAGACCCTATTGGTGTCGGATGAGGGCACAGATGGGAATAGGGAAGTGAGAAACCTAACCAGGCGGCAAAAAAAATGGAGTCCGCTCCATTACATCGACAATGGAAGTTACGACGGCTCTACTTTACTGCTGTCGCCCTCTGTGTTTCCACACAAATCCAAGAAGGTTTGGATACTTCCAGAATGTGGTAGTACGACAATTCATTCATCTAAGAGGTTGCATTTCATGCATTTCAGAGTTTTGAAGTGGATGAATGCGCGTCGTTTTCTGTTGTCAAGAGTGAGATAAATAAGGTGCAATTTATATTTTAAAGTACATTGCACAAGTTGAAACTTAAAGCCAAACAGAGATTTTGTTAGTGATATGACAGGCGCTGGTAATGTGGCGTGAAACATTAGTTCTGCCCTTTTTATATCAGTCGACGCTCAGGTGGCAAATTTGTGAGCTAGAAAAATCCATTGCATGGCGTTCCTAGAGCTTCGTCCGTGTTGTCTGAACGATGAGTGGTACAAGTGGTTTATCCTGAAACGATGTGTAGTAATTGATTCATGGTTGTACAAATGACCCAGATGTATACTTGTGCATGTTTTGTTGATTTATTCGCCTAACATTAAACCAAATGTTACTACTTTACAGAGTTATACTGACCGTAAGAAGTTGGAGTACACTTGCCAAGGTGCTTTTTTTGCATCTGTAGTGGTGGTCCAATGGTTAGATCTTCTAGCTTGCAAAACCCGATTGGTATCTCTGTTTAAACATGGACTATCGTAAGAAAATCGTTTTCATGTGCTTAGAATAACATGGAAACGACACTCCCATTTCATTTATGCTTTTTTCACGTTTTAGAAACATGGTGATGAACTTCGCCTTACTTTTTGAAACTGCATTAGCGATTTTCTTACTGTATGCTCCAGGAATGGATACAGCTTTGAGATTATTTCCGTTAAAGTAAGTGCATCACTCTTCCTCTCTAGCTTATGTAAGCTCTTAAGAAAATAGCTTGACAGATGTTACAGCAGGACATGTAATAATTAAACAAAAAACAAATTCCTATTGGTTGGAACTAGAAAATAGCTTGCCGGACCTTTTTTTTTTAAAGATGTTTCAAAATTTACTAACACAAAAAAAAATCCTATTCAGCTTAAACAAGTACTTGGTGGTAATTCTCCACCAACTTCTGTATAAGCAAGTCCTGTACTACTTTTCTTTGAAGATGTTTCTGCAGGACATGTTAGTTAAGACAAAAAAATTCCTATTCACTTTGAACAAGAAAATAGTTTGATGGAAATTTTCGTTGCAGGATGTTTCAGCAGGCCATGTTAGTAAGAGCAAAAAATTCCTATTCAGTTTGAACAAGAAAATAGCTAGCGGACCTTTTCTCTCTAAGGATGTTTCAGCAGGACATCTTAATACATAAAACATCCTATTCAGTTTAAACTACAAATAAAAAAAAAATAAACAAAAATTGAAACTGATTCAAATTTTGCAAGTATGTAGTGTTAACAATAGCTTAAGTACCATTACTTGTAAAAAAAAAATCCAGCCGTGCTGAGAAAATTCTTTCATACAGAAAGACAATACTGTAACCATTCCCATGTCTGAAGTGTGATCTTTGCACAGTAGGCTTGACCTAGAAAAGGTTAAATCGCTCCTTTGGAATAGTTATTACAGAGTTATTTATTCTTTTCTAGGTTTCAGTGGTGGTTGCAGCCAATACCGTGGTCTCTTATGGTTTTAGCATACGAGGAAATACGAAAGATATTCATACGACGAGACAAAGGTCAAACTGGATTTTGGTATAAAGAAACTTACTACTGACGAAAAATTTAGGCCTATTATGTCACTTTTTATTTGGCTTCTTCAAACTGAGTGAATCCACAGTGCATAATGGTATTTTCTTGTACTGCAACAAATTGTTGAAGTCGCTTTCTAAAAGCATGCACAATGTATGGCGAAACTACAGAATGTTGGTTAGCCAAATTTAAAATCTTGGGTGTTGAAAAATGTGTACTATTTTTTTAATCAATGACAGTTATTAATTGCCAGTAATAAATAAAAAGATATATTTCTGGTATGCATATTCATGGCGAGAATGTACCTTTTTTGGTATTTAAATTTTTTCCCATAAGTTTAATGTGTACCGAGCATGTTACCCCATTGAAGATACGTTAGCAAACCCATTAATTAATACCAGATTGCTGCAGTCGTTTGGATGAATGGACAAAAAACTTGGGACATGGGCAATCCAGTCGATGTACTTTTTATTGATTTTGCTAAAGCTTTTGAATCCGTGGTACATCGCAAACTTCTTTTAAAGCTCCATTCACTTGGATTTAGCGGCAAGCGATAAGCTTGGTTGAAAGCCTTTCCTAACCGACAGAACCTCAACGTGTTGCTATAGCTGGTAGACGAACTCTTGATGGGCAGCGGGGGCGGGGGCGGGGTCCCTCAAAGATCCGTACTTGGCCCCTTAGTTTTTGTCTTTTACATTAATGATTTAAGATGTGATATTGATTAACCATTATTTAACTTTGCAGACAATGTTAACCTTCTTTTTAGCCGTGGTTGAGATCATCTTAAATTGGAAAGCTCATTAAATTTGATCGAAGATTGGTCAAAAATGTAGCAACTTCCCATTGCTGCATAAAAATGTACTAGTGTATACTTGGGAAAAGAGACTCCCAAAAAATCAATTACGTAGCCTGCTACACTGTTTCAAAATTCTCCTTGCAATTGCGTTCAAGACTTGTGGCATTTGGTTTAGATCAAACCTTAAATCTACATATCATTGTGACCAATCGTCAAAAGATGTTTTACGTCTGGTGATATCCCAACGTTAATTTGTGCCTATTAGGTGTATGTTTTCTCGAGTATGCATCGTAAGTTTGGTCTCCCCACCTCTTAGGTGATAGCAATCACCTGAAGAGCGTGTAAAGATACTTTACCATATTTAACCCGGGCTGTCGTTTAGTATCTTATCAGGAGCGTTTGCAGAGGTTGACCTTGGATTCCCTAAAACTGAAGTGGTTACGTGCCGACTTTCATCTTCCTTTTGCCATTCTGCATGGACAAACAGTTTCAAGTGCGGTACATTAGTAAAACTGGGGGGCATAAGTTTAAATTGGTTGTTCATGAAGTCAAAGTCGGGCTGTAAGTTCTATTTCAGTAATAGGGTGGTTAAAGTTTGGAATGCATTGCCCGGTAATGTCGTCAGTGTCTCCTCCCTAACTTGTTTAAAACTAGGCTGCGAGCATTGGACCTTTCTGAGTTGCCGGTAGATGTGTGCCAAAACCAGTTTACTACAACTGATAAGTCTTTTGAAATGGAAGGGACCAAGCAAGACCAAATCTGGCCCGCAACATCAAGTAAGCTCATGCCAATATCAAGTCATGTGTTGCTAAAATAGTTATTCAGCAATCTCATCATTCCCTTTGGTGCTGGGGATTTTTCCGGCTATTGTTGTTTGTGTGTGTGGTTGGTGGGAAGAATATTATTCATCCTTTTGAGCGATGTCGCTGCAATTCAGTTTGGTTTTTACCTTCGTCTTGCAATGCCGCTGCCCAGGTTTAGACCAGGCTGTGGGCTTTAAAACTGTTATAATAATATAATAAAATAAAATAAACGTTGTTGCATAAGCAAACTGAGTGGGAAGGGCCCGTTGTGGTTCACTGACACCCAGGCAAACTAAAAAAAATTTTAAAAGAAGCAAAAAAAAAAGACATTGCAAGTCAGGTCAATGGAAGTCACATGAGAATTAAAGAATAAATAAAAATGCTGAACAGTTAGAAAATAATTGAAGACTCAACGCATGTCAGACTGTTCTACATGTATTAAGACCGTAAATTTCCTTTCCATATTTAGTAGTAATGGCTTGATATTTAACCAGTAGCTCGAGCTACAAATAGTGTGATCAAGCACTAATCACATGATACGAGAAATTCAGAAGTTTTCAGCTATTTTCATTTGAGAGGGCAAATCGTGTAACTTCACAAGATAACGTGCACAAGGGGTTGGCAACCGACTTTTCGAAGAGCACTGGTAGCAGCAGAGGAAGAGCATGTATTCCCTCCCATTGTGAAAGACTAGCCCTCCCACTGAGGACGAAGACTAGTACTCCCATCGGGGACGAATGCTGAAGTCGTCGCAGAATTAATGGTAAATGCTTAATTTTATTCTGAATTTTCGTTTAGCAAGTGTAGGTCATTAAATATAATCAAAAAATAACAAGCACACGATACATGAAAATTGTCACTGTTTTAAACTTTAAAAGTATGAAAATATGTGAAAATTTACACCTTACATTTTCGATGTTCTCTGCCCTCCCATTGGGGGGGGGGGGGGCAGTGCTCTTCTCTCAGGCACAGTCTGACACCACTGATGCCTAAAAGGTGCTCAGCAAACAAAACAGTGCATGGACTGCGAATATCTTACCTCTAAGCTGTAACATAAATATACACCACCAACCCTTTACAAACCAGGTCAACAGAGCTAGTGACTAGACTTTCATACCATCAAGGCCCCCACAGGGGGGGGGGGTATCAGGTGGACCCGCTGTACCCAGGCCTGGTCACTCAAGGGCATGGCCTACAATTTTTCTTTCGCAATAGTGTGAGTTCTGATGACTGACTAATGTACTTGATTTAAGCGTACTGTGAATTGTTTTAATACTCCCAACAAACAACAACTCCAATCCAACGGCAGCAAGCACGGAGCAGGAGCAATGTAGTACAAGCCTATCAGCTTGTTATGCAGGGAAGCCTTCAAACATAAGCAGCCCGGATTAATAAATGAAACAATCCGATAAGCACAATTGCAGCCGACGAATATTATAACATAGTATAACTTTTTTACGATTTCAATCGGGGAAGGGGGGGGGAGTCGCTCTTGGAGTAAGTCACAAGCCCCTAACTTTGATGTGGGGGCCCAGCATACCATTGCCGAATGCAAACCAAAAACCACAGGATTTATGCACAGCAGACAAATACAAAATGTAGAGGCAACTTGGAGACAATTCGTTAATTCAAGTAGTGCAGTCAAGATCTAAACCATGCTAACTAATTTAAGAATATTACTTCCTCCCTTATATCAACGGACAAAGAGAAAGAAGGATATAAAAGTATCAGTACTTGCTTAGCTTCCCATATGAACAAACACTTGCACAGCACCTCTTTCTCTCTCCAGGCGAGTCTCGGAAAGCATCATTGACAGAAGAAATTTCGTCTATACATTTCATAAAGCAACTTTACTAACAAAGGAAATGAAACTGCAGTGAAAAGATATAAACTAACCCATCATAGCGTCTGGGGACGGCACGATACCATGGAGAATTTTTTCGTCTGGATGGTAGCAGTTGTATCCACTGTAGTCCCCGAATGCATAAAAGGGTATTATTTTATGCATATCCACTAACCAACCCTTTTCTTAATTTGCTCTTACGCTGTTTAACCTGCCCTTAGCTTCATAGTCCATTTGTAGGAATTTGTAGTACATTTACATGCATTCATAAGGTTTTGTTGCTCTTGCGCACAGCCCAGTTTCGTTTTTGTTGCAGACACTGCACTCAAAATACAGTTATCCTGAAAAGTAACTGCATTTAGACAGCCATGTCTACAGCAAACAATAAGCCAGGCTGTGCGTAAGAGCAACAAAATCCTATGAATGATTACAAATGATGGACTACAAATGGACTACATATGCCTACAAACGGACTACAAATGCTAACAAATGGAATACATATGCTTACATATGCCAACAAAGGCCTACAAATAGACTACATATGACAAAACGGATTTTAATAATAACGGAATTAATAAAGAGCATAAAGGCCCGAAGCCAAGCTCTGTCACAAACAAAATACTTGAAACAAAGCCGAACTCGCACATCTAAACTGATTTACCAGACGCTCGACAGAAGGCCGCAATGGCATTGAAATGGGGAAAAGAAGCAGCGGAATGGTAAGGGGGGGGGGGGGGTACTCCAAAAGCCAGCCGAAGATAACCGCCGAAGTTGAAACTAGCTAGCAAAAAAAAAACCGCCAAGTGGACAGCAAAGGACATAAAACAAGAAGCGATGAACAGTTTCTTCTTCTCCACACAAACAAACATACATGATGCAGACCACTAGAGCCAAAAGATATAATCGTGCAGAAAGGCGGGACGAATCTGGTGCCTGGAAACGGTCCCAGCCTTGCTCTTGATACCATCGTGGGATGAATGGCAAACAAGGCACTGCCGTTAACACAATCAATCCACTCCTTTTCCCAACAACGACGACGACCACGAAGAGACGTCAGGGCGCATATTACGTGGGACAACAGAAACAGTAACTTCATGCTGATGGGAGATATACCCAGCGGAGGCTAATTCATCAGCAATATCATTCCCAAACACACCACTATGCCCAGAAACCCAAGACAGAGAGACCATACTAATAAGCTGCGCTTGGAGTCGCCTCCACCCAATGTCCAACAATAGAGGGTGACAGACTGCAAACCACCCAAATGAGCACTGCAAAAAAACGGATGCTGGATGCAGAGTCGGACTGAATCACTATGTTTGGGAGGTCCTGATCAAGACTAACGTCAAGAGTTATCGAATTGGTCACAAGCTCACACACAAAGACTGGTGGTACCAGTCCAAGGAAGCGACTCAAACTCAGCTTCAGACTAGGGGCAAAAACAGCCACACCACCTTCCCAACATTCCCAATGGAAAGAAGCATCACAAAAACTTGAACAACAGATGGAAGGAGTGGCCAATCTAAAAACTTATCGAGACCAACGCACTACACTCATGGACGGCTGGGGGATACGAAGAAAGGGTCAGAGAACCTCTTAAAGAGAGGATAGTAATACCCAGACCTTCTGTACCGAGACTGGCACAAGCTAACGGACCCAAAGAGCAGAAGTCAGCAAGAACCCTGACTACAAGATCCTCAACACCTCAGCTCAGACCACGGGACAAAGACTCACAAGAAGCTCAGCAGCTGGGAGACGAACGGGAATCTCACGAGCTTCAACAAGAAGAGCAGAAACAGGGGTCGACAACAAACAGCAGGCAATGGAACTCAGAGTTTGAGCGCGCGATAAAGATCAGTGTCCAACAGTAAATGTGGCAAGTTTAAATTCTGATTCAGATTCTGACACAGCCTAAAGCAATGTGAACCTCGTTTAGTACTTCGTTTTTTGCCTGGACTTCTGAAGAAGGTGGACGCTGCATTATTCCACCAAAAATTCAAGTGGACAGAGTTTAAGATTGTTCATTTATTAGTGGTGAAGTGTGAACTTTGAATCGCAATGTCGTACTCGCGCCACGGTAAACACCGCTTGCCGGTATGTTTCCGACAACAAACAGGCATTCATAGATGGAAACCTGCAGACCATCAGTGACGCGAGCTCAGTGGCGTAGCTAAAGGGTGGCAAGGGTGGCCTGCCTCCAGCTTCAGGGGCCCCCCGGAAGGAAAAAATATTTAGATTTAAAAAAGGCTCTTTTGTAGTACACTAGTGTTATTTAATTTGATATAAACTGTATTTTAAAAATAATTTCGAGCCTCCCCGTCTGTCCATCCCCCTATCATTAAAAAAAAATACGGTGGCCAATTAATAAAACCGCACAAGCTGGAAAATTTCACCAAACTTTTTTTTCATTTTTTTTTTTCAAAATAGTGAAAACAGGGAACACATGACGAAAAAGTGTTCCCTATTTTCACTATAACAAAAATTAAGAAATTTTTATGGGCCGTCCTGTAAGGGCTAATTTGCCACCGGCCCCACCTAACGTAGTTACCCCACTGCGCGAGCTAGTCAAGAAAGGCGGTAGAAATCAAAGCCACACTCACATCTGATATACACTCGATAGAGGGAAGAGATAACAACGCATGGCAGTAAGGCAATAATGGGACGAAGCTTTGAGTCCTTAAATTGTCAGAAACTCTTCACAGCAGTGACCTTACCTGACCAATTAAGTTAAGTGTCCTACAGTACACCAAGATACCTGACCTTTTTAGATGAGTTCACAACAGATGAACACACAATAAAACATGGTAGAAACTGGGGAACCACAAGCAACGACAATAGCTTTAGTCTTCTCAGAAGACAGCGACAAGCCACATCTCACTAAAAGATCTTCAGCTAAACCAACAACTCACTGCATTGCTGTTGTATGAATCTGAAAGTCTTGCAGTAATGAGCTATGATAAAAAATGGGCGTCACTTTAGGCCAATCAGACCCATGATAGCCTACCATAGCGCTAGACAAGTGGCTTGAATGGAATTTCAGGAGTGAACAGTGAGAGTGGGTTGGCGACGAAAGCGGCACACTAGTCAGTGTAGCATGGTTAAAGCTTGCTCGCAGATCTCACGTAAATGCAGTTGGGTTATTACAGTTAAAAGACACAGTCTGCTATTGGGCCACCTTTTTACATCTTATGACAATTAAGCTCTGACAACAATTGTCAAATCTCATCTACTGGTCGGCAAAACACTAGCGTGTGCCTAGATCAACGTTATTATAGGCACTTTTTCTCCATATTGGACACGTTCCCACAATTTAATATTGAGGTTTCCTTCATTACTGGACCCAACACACCTAATTTCAACGATTTGCAAAGGTCTCTACCTCATGGAAAAATTTCACCAGTAGGCTGAAATCAGCTATAAGCTTGTTACAGTTAAAAGACACGGGGTGTTTAAGAAATGCCTGTATTTGAATTTATTACTTGAGCTAAGGACCCACCGGTCATGCGCTCAAATCTACAAACTTGGCTTACTTAGCCCGCTACTTAACCTACTCTTAACCCTAAGCCGTTACAACACATTAGGTGAGCTGCCTTTTTACATCTGATAACAATAAAAACTTTGGCAGCAATCAAATCTCATGTATTTGGCGGCCGCTCACTAGTGTGTGTCTCGATTTCATAAAAGAAATAACAATGCTGCTTGTTTGGCTTATAACAATGACAACAATAACATCTGGAAAGAGTAGAAAGAAACGTGCGGACTGGTGAGTAAACGAATCTCTTGTTTATGCTTCCATATGTTAACATTGGATGTTTAGGGGGAATGATCAGGGGGTTAGTTTCCAAATATTGAAATGTTGTAATTGACTAATGTTTATTCAAGTCATTGACTCCCAAGTGTTTCAACCAGGGGCCTGCCAGCTGTTTTTCAGGCAGTTTAAACCTGAACTGGGAAGTGATATAAGAATTAACAACTTTTTGCAATCCACATTAATTTCACCAAAATGCGTTTCGGAAAGGTAAGATTTAAATGAAAATTCATTAAACATATTTCAGTGTCTCAATAAAATCTAATGTTCGTGCGTTTCATGTTGTAGAAAAAGAAGCTTAATCTTAAAGACCTTAAGAAAGAGTTGGAGATGGTAAGCAATTTCTTTATTAAATAATAAAATAATATTTTTAATGACCGAATATAATCTATGAAACATCTAAATCTTACAGAAAGAACGTCTTACATTTTGCTTACATGTTTACTCGGGTATAATATGCCAAATAATACATTGGATAACGAGGGATTCCAGGTACCTTAGGGGAGGAATGTACCTTAAAACTAATTTAAGAATGATATGGAAAGACGGAGCCTTTTGGGGAATTCAGCCATCACCATTAAGACCAAAGTTCAAATTTAAAAAAAAATTTTGTTTAATTTGGTTACCAACAACTCGTACATAATAGCAATAGCAATAATGTGTCATTATGAAAATGAAAACATTTACCTGCTTTAGGTTGTACTGCTAATTCCTAGCAGGAGTGAGTATTAAACACAGGTTCGATACAACAACTGAGCTATTAAGTTAATTTTTATTCCGTTCATTATACTGCAGGGATTCGCAGAGGAATTTTATGATGAATACATCTACTTTGTACCCTGGGACCCTGAGATTAGGATGTTTAGATAACTCTTTGC
This sequence comes from Lithobius niger, assembly GCA_023313725.1. NCBI lineage: Eukaryota > Metazoa > Arthropoda > Chilopoda > Lithobiomorpha > Lithobiidae > Lithobius > Lithobius niger. The sequence goes on along the minus strand of JAHWFP010246151.1, from coordinate 3,892 downwards.
TCAGCTGTATTTGTGTTACTACACAAAAAAAGGAAACTATTTTTCAGTAAGCATTTTTATTCTGTTTTCCAGGATGAGCACATGATTCCTCTAGTCGAACTGTACGATCGGTTGGAAACAAACCCCAATAAGGTAAGTTACGGGATGTATTGAACTGTGTTGAAACATGGACATTGTGAGGCGATGCGGGAAATTTTGAATTTCCGAGGTAAGTGCTGGAACAAACCCAAAATTATCAAACCCAAAATCCATTCTCTAACAATTTACGGATTGTCAAAGAATTTACGGATTGTCATAAGATGAAGGTCAAGGTTGTTGCCTTTATATACAGTATCACGGTCCTAGCATGGCCGTATCCACATATCCACAATAGTTAGTGCGTGAATGGCAAAAGAAAGTTGTGAAACGATTGACATGTGTCATAATTATGGTTTCCAATTAAGTAAGACATTACTGCATATAGAACACAATTATAGAATATTCCACTTCTGTCTGGGTGTTGCTTTTAGTATTCTGTACAGTTAAAACGGCTGGGAAGACGATAGAAACGACTTCGTCCATCTGTCCGTCGCCTTTGCAACTCTGGAACAGTACGAAATAGAGACGAACGGTTTTCACCATTCAGTTCAACGTCCAAAAGTTAACTAAACGGAACAAAAAATACGGAAGTATGAAGTGGAAGTGGTCTAAAAGTGCCGAGAAGTGAGCCCATCATTTATGTAACGATACCAGATAGTGGCGAACGGTTTTTGCCATTAGATTTAGCATCTAAATATGAATTTTTTAAAAACTGGTAATGTGAAGCAGACGTGGCCCCAAAGTGGCAAAAGTGGTGGATATGTACAGAAGGATGCTTGCGATAGTTGCTTCCCCCCCCCCCCTGTTGATTTCTGTGGTCTGGTTGGTTGTGCTACTGGAAAATCAAGTTTGGTGCATTAGGATACACTCAGCGTTATTCTTTCGTGTAAGCTTGTCGCATGTTCCAACCCTTTTAAATGTTCATTTCATTTTGCTTACCGTTTATTTAGATTTAAATTTGATACTCTTTGACGTAAAATTTCACATTTTGTAGGGCTTGAAAACGGAACAAGTGAAAGCACGTCTAGCAAGAGATGGCTACAATGAATTAACGGTGTATGGTGGGACACCAACCTGGGTGATCTTTTGCAAGAATATGTTCAGTGGTTTTCAAGTCCTGCTTTGGCTGGGAGCGTTCTTATGCATTGTTGCCTACCTCATCAAGATGTCTGATGACTCGAATGCCAGTCAAGATGACGTGAGTGTATTAGTAATAGAGCTAATATAATGGAGGTAGTGGTTTCAAGTCTTGCTCTGGTTTGGTGCTTTCGTATGCATTGTTCCCCTACCTCGTCAAGATGTCAAATGACTGGAATGCGAGTGAAGATGACGTGAGTGTGTTAGTAATAGAGCTAATATAATGGAAATAGTAGTTATCAAGTCTTGGTCTGGCTTGGGGCTTTCTTATGCATTGGTCTCCTACCTCATCAAGATGTCAATGACTTGAATGCCAGTCAAGATGACCTGAGTGTTTTAGTAATAGAGCTAATATAATGGAAATAGTGGTTTTCAAGTCTTGCTCAGATTTGGGGCTTTCTTATGCATTGTTCTCCAACCTCATCAAGATATCAAATGACTCGAGTTGCAGTCAAGATGACGTGAGGGTGCCTTAGTGATACAACTAATATAAGGGAAGTTTTTAAAACTATTGTACTCAGTAACTAGTAACAAATCGTTGCACTTGGTGATTGTCAAATAACCATTCTGTCACAGAATGTACCCCAATATTTATTTTTTCAAACATTCAGTGTACAGGTACAGTTGTACCCCATAATTAGAGTCGAGGGGAGCCGACCGTTACACAGGAAAAGAATCTTTCACAAGTTTTGTCCATTGTGCAAATGTTCAAAAAGGATTCAGGTTATGGAAACAACATGTTGGAAGTGCGTGATGCTATGTAAATTTTTATAATCGTCCTAATTTTAGAAACACCAAAAAATAGCACTGCATCCAGTAGAAGCAGGTAGAGTGAAAATGCAAAGCCGCTTCAACAGATTAGGACAATGTACTTTGCCATGAATAAGTTTATGACGAAAAAAGCTCTAACGACATCTTATAGTGGAACAATGTTGCATAGCAAAGTTTAAACATAAATTTTCATAAGAGAATGATCCTTGTTCCAACCAGCTTTAAAGCAGAGGTATCTCACGAAATTTCGTTGAATTCTTTCTAACTCGGGAATCGTATATTGACGTATATGGATTCCAAACCATACATGCGTAAGATAAGACTACTAACAATAACATAAATAGCGATAATTGTTTTAACATCTTTAATAAATAATAAGGATCTCTTTAAAACCACACATTTTGAAGGCTTTTCTTGTAAATTTAGCAATGTGGACCTTAAACAGTTAGATTGAAGCATAATCCCCAAATCGTTAATCTCGTTACCGTAAGTACATTATTGTTCAAAACGTATGAGAATTTCAAAGTACTTAGGTTTCTATAGGAGTGAAATGTAACTGTATAACATTTAAGGAAATTAAGTTTCAAGGCCCATTTTCCAGACCAGATGGCAACTGGATTCAAAGCAGTTTGAAGTTTAATTTTAAGGAAGCTTTTAAGGTCATCTGGGTAAAAAAAGGTGTGGCATTTAAAGATTGGTTAACAGAATTGCTAAATCATTGATATAAATAAGGAAAAAATAGAGGTCCGAGAGCATACCCTGGGTGAATTATGCGTGCCCCGAGATGACCATAAAGACAAACTTCAAAGTTATGGTTGACCGCTACTGTAGTAGGTATCGATGACCAATTAAACAAGAACAGTTATGAAGAACCACCCTAGATAGTTTAAAAGGAAAGGGAGTGTGGGTGAGAGAAAAACTGAGCCTCCAAAATGGAAATAAATATCAAGGACCAAATATATTTCGTTAGCATTCCTTTTTGTTTAGTGTCACATAAGATTTAATATAGTCCGCGAGAAGTGATCCAGAAGACAACATCCAATAAGGGTAGCGGTATACGCAGTGTCACAATTAGAGGTGGTGCACCCTGTCCCAGGTGGCAGGGGCCCAAAATTTACGAGTTAGAGGCCCAAAGAAAACAAAATTCACTATTGCTTGGTCTGAGTCGGGAGCCCCATTGTCCCCAAAATTCTGCACTTGTTCAGGAGGGGCCCACTATTTTGGCCTTGTGCCCCTCCTTGGAGAAAGCTAGTTGCGGCAAAGGGTAGACGAGATTCACCTCTGGTTCCGTAGCTCCTTTATCAGTTTTAGAGGACTGGGATGGGAATCTATGATCGTATTACCCTAATATCATAAACTATTCTTGACACCTAATAACACAACATGTCATTACTATTATACCATTTAAGAGTAATACTTTTTTGTTTTGTTTTAGCTTTATCTTGGAGCCGTGTTGGCTGGGGTAGTTATCATTACGGGGCTTTTTTCCTTTTTTCAAGAAAAGAAAAGCAGCAGGTTGATGGAATCCTTCAAAAAACTAGTTCCACCAGTAAGTGATTTCTACTTTTCACACAGAATTCTGAATTTATGGCTTATTTGCATTTAATGATGTTGCAGATCAATCCTAGATTTATTAATTTGCTTTCCACAGTTTAGGCCACTTGTCTATACTGTTAACTGTAGACAAATAGGAGAAACTACCCCCAAGGACTCGGATCATCGTACAGGTTGTAGCACAATCACTGCAAAACCATTCAGATTTCCGCTTATGATGAATGGGATAGTGAGCTTTGTATGTGGTGATGGGTAAAGGAATGTACCAACGAATGAAATTATTTGGCTTGAATTTTCAAGATTATGCCCTCATTTTCTACTATAAAAAAATCGAGCCGTAAATTCAAATTCA
>JAHWFP010246148.1:18462-37184 GCA_023313725.1 Lithobius niger | reverse complement strand
TCCAAAAGTCAAACATGCATGTCAAAATGGATGTAATTGCCCTTTAACAGACTGCAACTTATTACCGTCATGTTTGTCCCACAAGACTTGCCAAACAGCTTGCAGTCTTAGACAAAGTTCGAAAGGTGGCCAAGGGAACAAGGCTGAGATCCCATTCAAGAGGACCAAACATGGCTCCTTTAACTGCAGCATCAGTGTGCTCATTCCCAACTATCAAGGACCGCGGTATTTTGATGGGACTGCAGTATACTCGTCGGCAGAGCAATTATGACTGTAGCGCACTGGGCAGAAATCATTAATGTTGTTGTTGGTACTTTTTGTCCTCACCTGGAGATCGAACCACTGAACCGACTTTCAAGTTCTATAGCTTAAAACGTAGGCATGGACACGGCAGTAGCGGTCCTTATGTAAGCCTCAGCTTGAACTTCCATGTTAAACGTCAAACTTTGAACTCCTATAGTCTCGCCCAGAATTGACATAGACCAACGAAATTCGGTATTTCGAGTCGTGTCGTAACTCTTTCACTGCCTTACAAATTTTAATGACAACAACCAAACCGTTCGGCGTCTACAGCACGGCCATTTCTTGTTGTTGTTGTTGTTGTTGTTGTTGTTGTTGTTGGGAGTCTTTGCCCTCACCTGGAGATCGAACCACTGAACCGATTTTCAAGTTCTATAGCTTAAAACGTAGGTATGGACACGGCCTAGGGCCTTTCGCAGGCTTTTTTAATATAACTACAATATTCTTTACACGGAAAGCCAAAAGGACTAGAACTTTTGCTTTTACCTAGAGATCAAACCAATGAGCCGATTTTCAATTTGTATAACTTAAAATGTAGGTATTAACACCAACCAGGGACTTTTGAACACGATTTTGATGTGACTGCAGTAGTCTCATCGGCAGAGCAATTATTATTGCAGAACAATGGGCAGAAATCATTAGGTGGAGTACCAAATTGTTTTAAATCGAGCTAAAAACATGAAATTTGGTACACAAATCTTTCTTAACAGTAAAAATCGAACCAGAAATGCCGCCCCCCTGAAATACCCCCAAGTGCCTTTAGCACCCCCTCCCCAGCACCCCCACCCTCTGTGCTCCCTCCCAGGGGATTGGGCAACAAATTCTTCCAGATCAAGCTCAAAACATGAATTTTGGTGCACAAGTCATTCTTAGCAGCATAAATCGAATTGGCCATGGAACCCCATAAAATACTCCGAAGGGGGCCCAGCGTCCCCTGCGCCCTCACTGAGGTTTGACCCACACATTTTTGCAAATCGAGCTAAAAGCTTGAAATATGGGGCACAAGTCATTCTTTGCAGTACAAGTCGAAGAAGCCATGGAACACCATGAAATAACCCCTAAGGGTCCTCAGCGCCTTCCTGTGTTCCCCTCATTGAGGTTTGACCAATAAAGTCTTGCAGATCGAGTTAAAGCATGAACCTTGACACACAAGTCATTATTAGCATTTCAAATCAAACCAACCATGGAACTCCCCACGAAATATCCCAAATGACCCCTAGCGCTCCCCTGTGCCCCCTGTCTGATGCTTGACCAACAAATTACTGCAGATCGGAATAAATGCTTGAATTGTGGCACAAGTCATTCTTAGCAGTACACATTGAACCAGTCATGGAATCCCCAATGAAATATCCCCAAGGCTCCCCCCACCCCTGCTAGGTTCTACCCCTTTAACCTGCGGCTTCACCAACAAATTATTGCAGAACGAGCTAAAAACATGAAATTTGGTACACAAGTCCACATAGAAGTGAAGCATCAAATTGAACTAGCTACGGAACCCTGTCAGGAATATGCAAGGCACCAAAACGCCCCCCCCCCCCCCGTGCCTCCTCCTTGAGGCCTGACCAACAAATTCTTGCAGATAGTACTAAAATAATGAAATTTTGTACACAAGTCATTGTTAGCAGTAGAAATCAATCTAGCTATGGAACTTCCGCGAAATCCTTCAAGGCCCTTCAGTGCTTCGCCCTTATTCCCGCACCATGAGGTTGATACCCGAAATATTCTTGTTGTATTATACACCAATAATTCCTAGCAGTAGAAGTTGAACTACCCATGTATCCCTATGAAATACCACCAAAGCCTCCCCCAGCATCTCCCCCCTCCTCTCCTGTGCACCCCATGAAGCATCAATGACCAACAAATTCTTGCTGAACGTAATAAAAACATGCATTGTAGCAGTAGAAATTGAACTACGTACGGAACCCTATAAGATACATCCACCCCCAAGTATATCAGTGTTTTCTCTCCATGAGGTTGATAATCAACAAATTATAGTTCGATTTGTACTGATAAGAATGACTTGTGCACCAATTCACGTTTTAGCGCGATCAGCAAGAATTTGTTGGTCAATAACCTCGTAGAGGTGAGTATGCTTGGGGGACGTATCTTCGGTGGGTATCTCGAGAGATTTCATAGCTAGCTCGATTAGCTAATAATTTAGATGTCTACCAAATTTCATGGCTTTTAGCTCGATGTTTATGATTAGCACAAATTCTGACCCGCATCAGTTGTACTACCACCTGAAGAGCGAACCAATGAACTGATGCTCAACTTTTACAGCTTAAAACATAGGTATGAATAAGGCCTATGGCCTTTTGAAGCTATTTTAAAGTGGCTACAATTATTGTTGTTCTTCTTGTTGGGGAAATTTTGCTCTCTCCTAGAGATCGAACCATATAACCGATTTTCAATTTCTATAGCTCTTAAAATTGAGTATTAAAAAGGCTCTGGTATAACGGTTGTTTTAAGGTGATTACAGTATTCTTTTCTGTGTTATTCTTGCTGACATAAGAAAAAATAATGGATATTAGTATTAAAAAACGCTTCAGAGTATAAAATACGGATGTAAGCCTTAAAAAACTTAAAGCCCTAAAGGAACAGATATTAGAAAAAGACATGTAAGCTATCAGCATCGCACTAATACGTATAAAAGAAGCTCCAGCTTGTTTTTTTGGGTCACTGGAGATTCTTTTACACGTATTAGTGCGACGCTGATGGCTTACATATCTTTTTCTAATATATGTTCCTTTAGGGCTTTAAGTTTTTTTAAGGCTTACATCCGTATTTTATACGCTGAAGCGTTTTTTAATACTAATACCAACATGGGTCAGAATCCAGCAGATGATAACAGTTGTCTTCTGGCTAGCAGGCAGCAAAGCAGAGCTTGTATTCCGAAGGTTGTATGTCACCAGGGACTCTAGGGCACTTACGGAATCACTAAAGATGAAAAAACTTGTGCCCTTAAAGTCAAGGATTCAGTCAACAGCCAGACTTAGTGAGCCAGAAGCTTCGCTAAAAACAGAGAATTGCCTGACGGAAAGCGATGGCAAACAGTCATTTCCTCATGCACAAAAGCACGAACTACATCAACTTCTAACTTCGACCCATTAATGAATAGCCGGCGATATGCGACGTGAAAATGAAAGTTAAAATGACACTTGGGACATGCCAAAGGACACTGGCTTCTCCCAAAGCCTCATGACATTGGGTATTTCAAAGGCTATCTCCCGGCAAGTCTGCTGGAGTCTATCACGAACCCATACCCATCCCCCGTCTTCCTCACCGCAAGTCTGATCCAAAACAGTGGCCCAAACAGGACTAGCTCGCACAGGACTGGATCGCATGCAATTGCACATCATACTGAATGATTAGCTGCTGACAGCAAATTGCCAAAGGTGGATTCGAAGCTTCAGCAGTGGTCAGTCTCCAGAGGCTGACCACTGGAGATGTACGAAGCGCCTCAGTCACCAAGCACAGGCCACTGTGGTGCACAGTGTCCAACATATGCAGGTCGAGTCACTAGCTGAACCATACACCATGCAAGCACAATCAAGCTTGCTGCAGATAAGGCTCGGTAGAGGTGCAACATGGCAGTGTGATCTGCACGCTATGAAGTGCCAAACAGAATCCATAAGATGCCAAGCAACTTCAAATCCTTGTCTTTAAGTTGGTGCAAGTGTTGAAGTCAAGACAACCTATAATCGAACAGCAGACCAAGGAAACGTGCCTGTGGGACCACAGGAAACTGTGCCTGTCCCAAGTGCAAGCAAAGATCTGGGTGCAGCTTCCAATGATGACAGTGTCCATTGACGACACACTGTTTTATCCGGAGAGAAACGAAAACCATTACTGACTGCCATGGACTGCCATGGACCAGTTCTGGACCCGCTTGCTGATCTGCATAACAGCACCCCGAAAGCCATAGTCTTCCACAAACAATGCCTAGGCAACAGTGGCTTGCTAGACAATGGGATTGATTTCCAATGGCAAAAAGGATGACACTTAGAATGGACCCCCTGAGGCACACCATTACCCAAATAACACAGGCAGGAAAGAATCGTCCCAATATGCACACAAAAAAGAATGGTCTGAGAGGAGAGCCAAACGAAACAGCGGTATCTGTCCCCCACCAGCCATAATTGTAGAGGTGAACCCTGTAATGTCAGGTCGTGTCATAAGCCTTCTCCAAGTCAAAGAAGACTTGAACTAGATGTTGACGCTGGTGGAAAGCCTCTTTCACGCTGATTCAAGGGCAACCAATGATCAATAGTTGACCGAAACCATCGGAAGCCACACTACGATACAGATAATAATCCCTGTAACTCGAGCACCAATACCAACCGCGCACTGACCATCCATTCCATAAGTTTATAGACGCAGCTAGTCATAGAAATAGGGCCATAACGGGAAGGAAAAATATGGTCTTTTCCTGTTTTTACAATTGGGGTAACCACTGCTATTCTCCATCCAGCTGAACCAGAGCCCTCTGCCCACGTCTGGCTGAACATCACCAGCCAAAACTGCTGGGAGGAAAGAGACACACGTTTCAACAACCGATAATGGACATCATCAAGCCCTGGCAAGATTTACATGACTAGGCTAAAGATGAAACAAATTCCTGCCTAGTAAATGGTAGGTTATGCTCTTGCATACTAATAGAATGAAAGTCTAGAGAATGAGTCTGGTCTCTATGCTTAATCTCGAGGAAACAAGGATCATAGTAGTTATCACTCGATAACTAGGCAAAAGCAGAATGCGAAACAATCAGTGAAATCAGGTATGGAAGAGATCACGGTATTCACGACCCTTATAATTGTGCCACCGGGGAAAACACATTCTTCCCTGAAATTTGGTATACCTTCTTCCACATTTTCTGTGTTTCTTTCAATCACATAAAGGCTGCCAAGGTTAACCCTCTTAACCACAAAACTTTGCGCATTGTCCTATTCTTTAATTCCTCTGTATGATCACGTTCTTAGACTGCTGAAACATGTTGGATTTAGAACTGTATAATTCTAATGCTCCGACAGTTGCATTTATGCAATCCGTCGGATTTTGCGGATAACTAGAACCAGGCCTAGCTAAAAAAAATAAAAAAATAAAAAACACTCAAAGAAGGCACTTTGCCAAGTTTGCCGGTTAATAGGGTTAACCTTGCTGGCCTTTTCCAGGTTGAGTGATATCAATACTTCCACAGACTGATCCTTTTCGAAAACTTGGTTGCTTCTTTTTTTTTTTTTTTACCAGTTTTGCTTTAATAATATAATGTAGTTTGGCACTCATAAGATATGCGATGGAAGCAGCAGAGTTGTCGGCCACTTATACCGTTCCATTTATATTCACAGTATTTATGAGTGTGGCGAGCAAGTACGGTGGATCTAAATATTCATTTTATTTATTTGTGTCGTGTATTTTCTGGTCCTTTCAAAAATGTTTAAGGTCCACCTAAACCAGAGATGCCAGAGAGAGATGCCAGAAAGTGTTAATATTTTTTTGTGGTTACCACCTTCGAAGGAAACGAGTTTCATCGGTTTACTACCCTCCCTGCAAATGATGACCTACACAACTCTGTTCGTGCTGCCGGTTTGTTTAATTTATATATTTACAGATATTTTAATTTTATTAATGTATAATTTTCCACGCTGCACCACGTCTGCGTTCATCTACATGTTCACTGGGAGAAGGTTGATAAACATACAATTTTGTTATCAAGATATATACTTCTCCTGAATGGCTATCATTGAGTAAATATTGTATAATATATAATTTTCGTTATGTAGTTTGGCCTACTATGTTTGATAATATTTTTTTTTTAACAAGACCGACTTCTTAAAAACATTCATATTTTTTCTACTTGTTTGGACACTGCTGCACTCACAATTTGCGTACTGTTTCCAACTCTTCTAGCAGTAAAAGAAACCTGTTTCCTGGATGACTACCACAACTTTCATATGACCATTCCACTTTCATCTATATCTTCATTGTGTACCTTCACCTAAAACAAAATTAGTTTTGTTGCAGGTTTAAACAGCACGCCCTGCCCGGTGAAATGAAGCCAGTGCAACTGACCGATCCAACCTCTTACAACTTCAAAAAGTACCCTATAGCAATCAAAGTAAGTATGAGAAGCAACGTGGCATTATTTGCCCTACCAATGTTTCATCGTGTTGTTTCAATAAGGCCTACTTTAAAAGAAAAAAAATTGCTTTTTTCTACTTGAAAAAAAGTAGAATGCTGAAACGATACCAGAATAATACCTAACATGTTATAGTCTGCTGTTGGATGACAAGACAAACAATGGATACAACAATAATTTAGAGGTGTCTTTTTACCTATGAGAATTAACATGGGAGACGTGCCTTATCTATAGCTTGCTAGTTAGTTAGCCATACCAAATGACTTTGAAGAAATTTTTTCCATAAAAGACACGTTCCCATGCTTTAATGTTGAGGTTTTCTTCGTTACTGGCCTCTACGCATCCGATTCCAACAATTTCCAAATTTCCACCACTGACGGAATTTTTTATTGTACGATGAAATCAGCCAAACTCTTGTTACAGTTACAAAACTGTTTACTATTTTTTTTATTGAGTCTTTCTTTTTTTTTTTTTGCTTTTTAGGGAGGGAAAAACCCAAACTGGATTATGTCACCCACGACAATGAGAGGGGCAATTTATACGGAATAATCCAAGCTGATAACCCAGGCTCCGCCTTTTAAACAATTGACAACAAAAATATATATGACAGGAAGGCGTGTGAAAATTAATAATCTCATCTACTTGCGGCGTGTACACAGATTTCGGAATTTAGGTTTAGGGTGTTTAAAATAGGTTCAGAACTTGTAAATAACTGAGAATATTGAATGAATCAAATCTTAAAATTAAAATCTCTTGTGATACCTGTCAACAGCAAGAAGAAACTCACGCCCTGGAGAATTTTTATTTGTGCGTGTGTGCGTGCTTATTTTCCGTAAGCAGGGTTAATATACAGTTAGGTGTCCCCTAAAAAGGCCTTGAAGCCTTGTGTGTAACCATTCATTAAGTATCCGGTGCTGTTTTAGCCAGGTCTGTTTCCTACAACCGATTTAACCTTCACTGTTCAAGGCTTAATCGCAAGTATAAATGACCAACTCGCTCAATGGAAATTCACTCTGAAAACAGTAGACAGGTCTCTCCAGGTAAGAACAGAAATAATTTCAATATTGTTTAGAGCATTTTTGAAGCTTATTGCCGAAGATGACAACACTTACAAATCTTTTAACATGAGAAAAGTAAACTCTTTCTTATTTTTTTTCTTTGGCGAAAACTGAATCTTTTCAATTCGAAACAATAATTGTTTCCTTACAGTGTTACATACTGAGTTATTTTTTAAGCTTTTTGTTCTGTGCCTTTTGAGTCGTACGCTATACTTAAGGAAGAACTGTTAAAGAATTTGTTTCTCTGATCAGTACTAAATTGTGTTTCAATCACTTAACGACAAATCGTACCTGGATTAGGCTACTTAATAATTTACTGATATATTTACTGTATTTACAGGTATATTTTACACAGGTATACTGACTGGAAAGCAACGTGTTCCTTGTAATAACTGACAACTGATAAAGTCTAAAACCACATAATTTTGCAGTTTAATTGCTAGCTGTTGAATTTTTATCCGCAGCTGTAGGATAAAAAAATCAGATGCTGCTGAAACTGGAATTCAACATATAAAAATGAAAGTTAATTAAAGAGTTACACCAAGTTTTATTCCGTTCTTTAAAATTATACGTCCAATGCAGCAAATTCGAACCAGAGCAAAACAAAAATTGTAGATAATCATTGTTAAATTAAGGTTCGGCCCTTCAAAAGAGTGATATCAACACACCAAAACATTCGCCAACTTAATCGCACCGAATAATACTTTGGACGGTAAATGAAAACTTGAACATTGCTACCGAAAGTAGCAATGTTCTAGTTTACATTTAACCTTCGAACTATTAAGCGGTGCGACTAACTTGGAGAATTTTTTGGTGTGTTGATATCACTGCTTTGAAGGGCCGAACCATTCGGAACTTGGCGGCCCCTTTTACCTGTTTTGGTTTTTGATATGATAGATAATCACTGTTAAAATAAGGTTCATTTTAACAACTGGCCGAACGAAAATGTTCGGTGAATATTTCTTGTAGGAAAAAAAATCATTATTAAACCCATTAGCTTCACGCTTCCAGTGGTATGTGTCGTACGACGGAAGAATTGAAGGTGCTGTAAAAATGATCACACGTTTTTTTATTCCTCTAAATGAATTGTGGGTTACATTTTTTTTTATAATTGGAAATAAAATGCACTGGCCTTTCCTGGTAAATTGCTTTTCAAGCAACAACAATGGCTGCCATGTCACCTACTTCATTGCTTTATATACGCATGTTGACTAAACTAAACCTGTAACGATGTTAGAGGTAAACAATATGGATTCCACGAAGCGACCGTACGGAAGACGTTGCTAAGCGACGGGAGAACCTTCTGCAGTTTTAATGGTGAGGTTGTGACGTATATTGACGTCTAGCGACAATCTTTAAAATCATAACTTTAATTTTGACACATTTTATTTGCTTTAAAACCAGTTTCAACTATTTTTTTAGTTTCTCGCCCACGAAGTTTTAAAATCAAATGTCAATACGCCAACACGTTCGTGTACCATGTAACCTCAGTTGTCATATTTCTTTGGGATGCAGTAACGCCCTCGATTGAGAGGTAACGGCAACGGCACAAATCAAACCGAATCAGCAGCGCTCTCAGTGGCCATATTGTACAACGTAATCACGTGTGCGAGTTTGCTCTCAAAGGCAGGCAGGTACCGCAGTACAACATGTAAACATGGAAATTATCAGAATTCATACCCAAGAGATACTGCTTGGAATGTTTTTTTTTTAATGAATTTCGGCAAGGGATCATTGCCGGTGTTGCTGCAACAAATTCGGGAGACGAGTGGCAGAATAAATTGACTTTTCTTCTAGACTGCAGACTACAGCCGAGAGCACAGGTTGATTGCGTGTATAAGCTTTACGTCACGTCAGTGTTGGTACATAAGCGTGATAACGGATTCCACGCGACTGTATGCGATCTAAAAACACAGCTCCACAGCATCATTTCTGTTGCCAACCTCTTTCTAAAGTATAGCAGACGTACTGCTACATTACTATTTTCCAAAAATCGCTCTACAATCACGTGCATTCGAAATGATGACTTTGCATGAAATAAATGAATCCAAATCGTAAACTAAATTGCTGGGCCGGATTTAAGCTCTTGCCGCCTGTAGGCCCAACCGTAATGCCGCTCTTCAATACTCCGAAAACTTCCCCTTCCCAAAGTCTTATAATTTAGTCTTAAAGTCTTTAATTTAGGCGCCCCCCCCCCCCACCCATCGAGCAACTTTCTTAATTTGTATGTTCTTTTGTGATCTATTGAAATCTAGTATACGGCAAAAACACAGCCGCTTAGTTTCACTTGCTCACGGCTACTCGTTTTATTTCGCTATTATGATCAACGTATAACAACCAACCAAACACAAAGTGGGCTTGCAATGGAAAGTTCGTAAATAACGTAACCACGTTTTAAAGAAAAAGTCAGTGGGCCCTATTAACGTGTAGCACCGATCCTGCACTCAATCAGCACTGATACTACATTCACTAGATGGAGACAAAATGTAGAATAATACTAGCAGATATTTGAAAAATGAACCGCTGACAACCTCAAAATCGGTTTACATGGTAAACTCTATAGACACGTACTGCACAAGATAGCAACAACTTATTTATAGCGTCATCTCTTAATAGGATGCGGTATACGTTTTTAGACTGATATACGGTTAGCTTAATTCTAACAATAGATGGCGACAGCATTTAGTTAGTAAATTTTCATGAAAAATGGAGCGCATGTAAAATTCGCACCCGCTTTTCTCACGTACAGTTATTTTTAAGCCGTCATGCAGCCCCTAAAAAAGTGCCGCTATAGGCCCGGGCCTCTCGGGCCTACCTATAAATCCGGCCCTGACTGTATTCAAACTTGTTTACGAACGTAGTCAAACCAAGAGCTCGATTTTACAAACCATGGAAGGGGGGGGGGGGGGGGATGAAAACTATAAAAGAACAATAGTTTTAAAAAAATTATACACTTTTTGCAAACGTATGTGAGGTTAAGTCAGAATTGCTACTAATATCCCTGTCCCTCCCACTCCAAAAAAAAAAATAAAATGAAACAAACCTTACTAGAACATGCATACTGCAAAATACTGCAAAATAGTGCAGTAATTTTCTTGCGCAGCCTCCAAGAAAAAATTTTGTATTCGTAGAAGAATTTTTTTCTTTCGGTGTAGCAAATTTTCTCTTCAGTAAAAGTAAGGTAACCTAAGAAAATATAGGCAAGTGATATAAGTTGATAGCATGTTACAGTTTATGATATTAAAAAAACTCAGTGTACTGCAGTCGGGTTACAAATTCAGTAGATAATCCCCTTCGTTCCACCCCTCCCCCTCCCTCTGAACCCCCGACGTACAAATGCTTGGGTGACGGTCGCTCCAAGTCAAACCAACCAAAAATATCTTTGTAAACTCATTAATAATAATATTTTTGTCTCATTCCAGATCGTCTCTCTCTTTGCTTTGTTGGCTGTGGCTTGTGCTACACCAGGCAATATTGGCGTGGCTTATGCCGCTGCCCCTGCAGTCTATACCACCCCAGCCATTGTAGCAGCACCAGCTGTTCATGCCATCACTGGAACCAATGCCCGGGAAATCATCCGTTCTCAAGATGTAAGTCACATTTTAAAATATCTAGACACACGCTAGTGTGTCGCGCTAAGTTAGGCAACAAACATCACATCAGTTCAATTGTTGACCATTGCAAACCATTGTAGCGCGACTTAGCGTTAAGTGTCTTATATCCTGAAGCCTAGTTGAGCATATTTCAGCTAAATGGGGAAAAATAATAATGTGGCACAAAAGCTTAAATTGTGGTAAAATGGAAAGCAATGACCCACCTGAAAAAATTAACTTGTGTAGGAATGCCAACTACGTGGCTTTCAATGCAAAATTTGACCCTCAATAAAGTTGAAAATGTGTTACGGTACTTCTAGTTTCTATTTCTAGCTAGTCCGCTCATCCCCATGTTAATTCCCATAGGGTGATTATTCACCAATACCAAAATAGCGGGGTGGCTTCCAGCCACGAAATTTGACGAATGGCTGCAGTACGATATGAGCTGCATACCTTTTCTGGTTTACAACCTGGGACGTAACGGGATTGTGGTGGGAGAGGCGCGTAACCATTGTTAGTATGTAGGTCTCTGATTGGACAGCCAAACTTGACAATGACAACGTGTATACTGACGTGCGTATCTAGACACACACTAGTGTTTCGTCACAAATCTAAACAACTTTGCTAAAGAAATTGTGTCTACGTCCAATTCACGAAAAACAAACAAAGTGTCAAAATAAAGCCAAAAACGGGAAAAGAGGCCACCAAATTGAGAATGGTTCGGCCTCACAAAGGAGTGAAATGATATAAATTTAAAAAAAAATGATGAAAAAATAAAACAAAACAAAAACAAAGAGGCTACTAATTTGAGAATGGTTTGGCCTCTCAAAGGAGTGAAATTAAAATATTAGAAAAATTGCCACTCAAGTTAGAGTTGACTTAGCGCTTTATTACACGTCTGCAGGCTAGGTGAGTTGAGTCTAATACACAATTAAAAAAAAAAAGTGATGTCATATCATCAAAAACTAAACCTGGTAAAAGGGACCACCAAGTTCCAAATGGTTCGACCCTTCAAATGATTGATATCAACACACCAAAACATTTGCCAACTTAATCGCATCGAATACTACTTTGGACGTTAAATGAAAACTTGAACATTGCTACCCAAAGCAGAAATGTTCTAGTTTTCATTTAACATTCAAACTATGAGTCGGTGATTAACTTGGCGAATGTTTTGTTGTGTTATATCAATACTTTGAAGGGCCGAACCATTCAGAACTTGGCAGTCTCTTTTACCAGTTTGAGTTTTTGATATGAGCAACATTACTGCTTGGACATGGATTGAAACTTTATTTTTATTGTTTTTCATTTCCTTAGTGTTATTAAACTAGAGTGCAGAATTGATTGCTGCTGAATTTAGTTATTAACTTAAAGTCTAAATTGTTAATAGGCGTAAAACGTTGCTAGTCTAAACGGTAATATTCAAGACAAAACACCTTATACAATTGTGATACAACATTCATGGCGAAGCTAGATATTTTTTTTATTTCTATTACCTGCAACAACATTTCTCATAGATTTTAATTCATTTACTTTAGCTTCATTTTCATAGTTAGGCCTATTTTTCGTTAATGCAGCATTGACACTTTCAGAATGTTTTGTCTTCCTTTAAATAAGTAGATAAATAAAAAAGACTACCAAAAAAAAAAACCACAAAAAACAAATTAAGCAAAGAACTTGAAAGAATCCAAAATTTCTAAGTTTTGTTTATTCCTTTACCGTAGTTCCGGTATAAAAAAAAATACGCATCATGTACAGTCCTCATTTAGGTAATCCTCGAACTGAGCGGTGTCTGAATTGGTTATTGAAACGATTTATGGTATGAAGTTTTCCTATCGTGTCCTGGCGCCTTTTGGTTTAGTCGACTAGAACTTGAATGATCAAATCGTTATAAATTATACATAATGAAAAAGAAAGAGGAAAAATTTTGTAGTTTGGCTTGTTCTTTTCTTTCCTTTATTCAACTTGAACTTCGTGTTGTGTTTATAATCTTAACACGCTAGACATTTATAACCCGCAATGCGTTATCAGTGGTAAAAGTTATCGTGACGCTGCTAAAGTCACTCCCACCTTACCTTCCCACCCAAGTCTCAAAATTGACTCAATCCCCACAGCACCATCTTCCACTATAGAAAATTACGATCTTTACAGTGTGTCGGTTTTTGCAGTGCGAGCAGTACTGCTTATTCATTTGATCTCATCACTTGATTTATTTCTTCTTTAGGGTTATGGCAACTACGCTTCCACCTATGCTGTTAGCGATAGTCTGACCGGTGACGTCAAGTCATCCTATGAAAAAGGAGGACCCGGACACCGTGTCGGTGCTGTCAGCCAGTTGGACCCCAACGGTTATGAACGTCGTACTGATTACGTTTCCGACGCTTTTGGCACCCGTCAAGCCATCACCGGAAGTGAATTTGGTCTCTATGTCAATGCTAAGGATCATTCCATCCACCCAACTGGTGCCGTCGCTGCCATCGCTGCCCCTGCAGTGGCTGCCTATTCTGCCCCCACCATTGCTGCCCCAGCAGTAGCTACCTATGGTGCCTATGGTTACGGTGCTTCGCCCCTCGCCTATGGAGCCTATGGTGCCCACGGTTATGGTGCTGCTTCTCTCGCTCATGGTGCCTACGGTTACGGAGCTGCTTCCCTTCATCATGGTGCCTATGGTTACGGTGCTTCTCCCCTCGCTTATGGTGCCCATGTCAAGCATATCTTGTAAGATGCGTTTTTAACTAGGAACAGCTTATATTTTAATGATAATGTTTGTAAATGTAGGCCTACAGTGTACAGTATGTTAACTTATTGATGAATCAACATGTAAAAATCTTCTAAATGAAAAGCAGATGCTGATGAAAGTATGAGATTGTTTAATAAACATGTGTTCAAATGTATTTTTAAGTTGTTTTATTTATGTTTCAATCTTAAACTGTTTACAAAGTTTTTAATAAACAATAAATCACAGAAACATTGTTGTGGAACTTTCAGTATAGGCTATACGTCGTATATGCATAGGTAACAGCGTCGCTTTCTCCCGAACTCCTAACAATTCGAAACCATAAGTATATTAATGAATACAAATGGCTGCAAGTCATACAGGGGTAAAGGAAATACAAGAGCCCAACAGCAATAAATCATTTAATAAAATAACTAGTTATAGGTAAGTCTTTTTAAATAGGCTAAAAGTACAGACCATTTATCAAACTTCGTGCTAAAAATTTTTACTTCTGGCGCCAATATAAAGTTGAGCAATCTCCTCAATCTTGATTGCATACAAGGAATGTCAAAAGCGTTACTTCGCATTGGCTCGAGAACTTGAGATTGCACAGAAGTGTAAGGTTATTCAGGAAGGTAATTTTGCTTCCCTTTTTTGATTTGTTAAGGGCGAAACTACGTCTAGACAAACCATTCCATGTCTGCAGGTAAACGGGGATTTAATTACTGAAAATTAGGACAAAGCTAATATCCTTCCTATTTTTTTTCAAATAATTTTATTGTGGTAACAAGCTTTTGCCCTTATTACCTAGGCCTACTGGTGAAGTGAAGGTGTGCAACAGTGTCATTTTTACGGCTCAATCTGTTCTGAATATTTTATCTGCTATCAAGACTAGCCGTTCAGTCGACCCGGACACCTAACTCTGCGTCCTTCTACAAGGAAATCATATTTAATATTTCTGAACCACTTTCTTGGCTTTTTAACCTGTCTTTTACTTCTGGTAAATTACCCAAAATTTGGAAAACTGCTCGCGTGATCCCTATTTTTAAGAATGGTGATGCGTCTGATCCCTGTAATTACAGGCCAATCGCTTTAACCTGTGTTTCGTGTAAGGTTATGGAACGTATTGCACGCAATGTAATATTTTAGCTGATGATCAGTTTGGTTTTGCACCACGGAATTCTACCACCCTGCAACTTTGTTCGGTTCTTGAACAGTGGACAAGCTGCAGGGATGATGGCATCCCTGTAGATGTAATTTATATTGATTTTGCTAAAGCTTTTGTGTCTGAGGTGCACAGTAAGCTTATTGCTAAACTGGATCATTATAATAATAATAATTTGTTGGCTGGAGCAATTGGACTGGCAAGGACCCGGTGGGGTCGCTGACTGCCAGCCTAAAAAGGGGTGGAAGTAAATATATGAAGATAAAAGCAAAAGGGGAAGGTGTGACAAGGAGTAATGAATGGGATTATTAAAATGCAAAAGCAAAAATTAAAAGTATGCGTACAAGTTAAACATAAAACAAGTTTAAATGAATTGCAATAGGTTTGGTGGGTAGGGTCAGACTGTGCCTTACCACCATGGTTAGACCTACCAGGGACACAAAGGTATAATCACATTTATAATTTGTGAAACAAGCAGACTCCCAATTTAGGCAGTTTTTTTGTAATGTATAACAAAAGGTCTGGTAAGGGCAAAAATTAATGTTGCTTACATTCAGCCTGTAAAACTACTCAATCACCAAAATAAAAACTAAAATCTTGGCCAACAAAAGGGTGATGTCACACACACACAAGTATAATAAAAACATTAACGACAAAGGAGACTAGCACGTCAATTTCGATAATAGGATTAACCTTGGCAGCGTTTCCCTGGTAGAACGATATCACTACTTTCAAAGGCCGACCCTTTTTAGGAACTTGGCGGCTTCTCTTATACCAGTTTTGGTTTTGGATGGATTTAATTTACCTGAAATATTTTCAAGAAAAAAAATTGATATTAGTATTACAAAATCGCTTAATATTAATATCGTTAATTAAGCTTAATACGAATGTAAGTCTTAAAAAAAACCTTAATGCTGTAAAGGAACAGATTCTAGAAATAGACATCAGTGTCGCACAAATACGTGTAAAAGAAGCACCAGCTTGTTTTTTGGGACTCCACGGATTTTTTTTACATGCATTAGTGCGACGCAGATGGCTTACATGTCTTTTTCTTGTATCTCCTTTTTTTTTTTAAGGCTCTCATCCGTATTTTATATGCTTAAGCGTTTTTTAATACTAATTACTTTTACAGTTGGCCACACCAACATTTCCCTTGCATTCCTGGATGGGTTACATACTGACCTCCTGACAAAAAATTATGGAATCCATTACAATACTACTGAAGTTCACAACCATTATTCGGTCCACGTTTACAGTTCGGTACAGTATGTTCATCCCTCTAACAGTGTTATCGTCGCTGCAAACAAGATTCTTGTGAAGGTCACAAACCACAAACTTGAGTACTAATGATAAGTTTAAAACGAAGCCACACGATGGCGCCAGCAAGCAGTGACGTCCTACGTAGCAGGTCCATTGACCTAAAGAGAGAAAGAGACAAAGACCTTGGAATAGTAGTAAAGAGAGTAACAGCCAAGGTTTAATTTGTTTCTCTTAAACTAAACGTTGGCTTTCCTGTGTGACAAGGGGGGGGGGGGAATTGAGGCTTAATGGCGCGTCGACAACTTGGTCATTAGCGCCAACCTCAGTCACAGTGCAGTGGTCCGGGTTGCCACTGCACCACACATTACAGAGATGTTATTCAAACCCCTAATCTAAATCTTGTCATACATCTTGTGACAAGGAGGCAATGTACAGGGCACTTTATTACCGTGCTTATGTTACTACAATGATTAAGAACCTAATACCGTGCCAGAAGTGGTATAAAGACGAGCTCGCAGTGTCCATGTTAATATTACCCTAAGTTCCATTTCTCGTTCTTCGTTGCCATCCCATGCGGCTGGTTGTAGAACGGGTGGTCTTAACTACTTTCGGGGCTAACTTACGTTAAAATCATTCGGTGCTTGTTTTACCTGATAAGTACGTATGAGAAACATTTCAAAAGAATAAAGCCTACTAAAATTGCACAAAAAAACACAATGGTCGCACAACGTTTCGGGATTCAATTCATCCTGTTGTCAAGTGCTCTAAAAAGTGACGAAAAATCACATGTCAAAGTCAAGGAGCACTACAATTAAAAAGTTTAATAAGTCAAATTTAAAACATAACGGCGAATGTTTAGCAACCTGGCCAGAACTTCTTTCCACTCCACCAAGACCAGACTGCGGCCTTTTAATGACTTTGCCATAATCTCTGACAATAGTTGCAACTGGGTCCCGTTCGGAGGTTGAGGAAGCACAAAGCCACGAGAAGTTCACTGGCATGAAGCCGTAGAGGCAGCTTCCCGGCCTCTACCCGCAGAGCCTCTACAAGCTTAGAGACCAGACACCCTGTCACAACTCACAAGCAGTCATTGACACGCATTTGCTAGGTACCACATGGCACTGAACTGTCACAAAAAAGGGGAGGTGATAACCGTACCGAACGTTATAACATCTTGCTAAAACCTTGAGAGCAGGTAGCCTCGTAGCAACCGTTTCCTTGAGAACACGTACATTTGCTGTCCACGACATCACCCCGTCAAGAACAACGCCCAGGTATCGTATGGTTCGTAGGTATCGTATGGGTATGGTTGCGTGGTGCCCCATCGCATTGCAACACTTTACCGAACGTGCGGAATGACTTGTCTCTGCTCATCCAGTCAATGCATTTAAGTCCCGGCTGGACTTAGTATTTTGTCGGACTAATTTTGGAAGTGGGTTGGATGGGTGCATTATCAGCGCTTGCAGACTGCACCGTCGCGTTAACTATTCTAGCTTTCTATTCTAAGCTATTTATAAATAAATAAACCTTCATCAATTATTAAAAAAAAATTCACTCGCACCAGGGAAATCAATTTAAATTAGCCATGAATCAATACCGTAAGGACCCATATAAACATTTTTTCACAAAACACGTAGTCCAAGATTGGAATCTCCTGCATCAGCAGTTGTATATCCTCACCATTCTTAAGAAATAAAAAAAAAAATTGTTTAAATGCTGATTACTTGTTGGGTTTTATGAAATGTTCGATATGTGGAAAAAGTAATGTTACTCTCCTGTTGTATTTTATTGCTTTGACTTAGGTCCTTTGATCTTCAGTATTTAATTTTCCGTAAATGTGTTCGAACTCGGAGTTAGTGGACGAAACCTCTCCCGTCTTGCACTTTACAATATTTTCTCTAAATTGTAAAATGTTTATTATAGCTTATTATAGTTGATTATTATATTAGCTTCGTGAGTGGTCTCCACAGGGACACTGAGCAGAGCGAGCCAACACAGCCTAGTGGTCAGCATTCTAGTAGTACCCAAAGAGTACAGCTACCAGATGGGTGGAATAGTAGGACCTATACGTGAGAGGGGTCACTCCCGAACAAAGCGAGTCATCTTAGCCCATTTAGCGTCCTCGTCACCAAACCAAGGGACAGTGACGGCGCTAGGGGTGGGCCATGATTCCCCCCCCCCCCCCAAGCGGCCCCTGTGCTGGCCCCCCCTGACCCCAACAACACTCAGGTTACCACCAGACAATAAATAATACAAAAAAAATTTACAGGCTAAACTTGAAATCAAACGAATAAACTGCGCTTTTATTATTTTTTATTTATTTATATTTATTTATTTATTTATTTATTTTTGTGGCAACTTTGCAATATAGGCTATGTGTAGTCTATTTTATTTTGTGTGTTTATGGGGCGTATTTTATAAAAACTTGGACTGCATTCAAGCTTACGTTACGTTCAGGTTGAAGTAAACGGAATAAAGATGCCTAATGCGGCTA
>JAHWFP010246148.1:0-13462 GCA_023313725.1 Lithobius niger | reverse complement strand
GTTGGGGTCAGGGGGGGCCAGCACAGGGGCCGTGAAATGCTTCGGGGGGGGGGGGGGAAAATGGCCCCCCCCCCACGCCCCGACAGTGTCCTGGGTTTGTGACGAGGATGCTAAATGGGCTGAGATGACTCGCTTTGTTCGGGCATTCTAGTGACCCTTTGCATGGCTCACGTATAGGTCCTACTATTCCACCCATCTGGTAGCTGTACTCTTTGGGTACTACCAGAATGCTGACCACTAGGCTGTGCTAGCTCGCTCTGTTCAGTGTCCCTGTGGAAACCCCTCACAAAACTAATAATAAATAAACATTTTACAATTTAGAGAAAATACTGTAAAGTGCAAGACGGGAGAGCTTTCGTCCACTAACTCCAAGTCCGAACACATTTACGGAAAATTATGGAAAACTATGGAAAGAACAACTCCGCTGTAGGTCAACACAATAAGGGGTGTTTATTGTCAGAGACATGGCGTCTTAAAGACTTACAGAGTCATGTGACACTGTGTGTCACATGTCAGTATGGAACACAATACAGTACTACATGGTAAACTATGGGAGTACAGTTATGGGATGGTTAACAGGAAGGAACTAAAATGACTACCCATTGTGGTGCCTCTATGACGACACCACAATACAACCAAAGAACTAAAAAAAACAAAAAAAAAGTACTATTTTCTAGCTGAAAATAAAGAATGTATTAATTTTTTCGTTTACATGTATTGTTAGTCACTGTCTGTCTTACCGGAATTACAAATTGTTCACTTCCAAAGAGAAGAAACTAAACATTTTTGTGAAAGCTGTTACATAAAAATAATTAAAAAAAACATTTAGTTAAGACCTGTCTGAAAACTTGACAGTCTGATGCGGGTACAATTTAACAATTTTAATCTTTTATTTTTTTAACAATCGTAAAGCTTAATGTGCGTATCCTTTTTTTTTTTTACACTAGTACAATTTCTTGGCGAATTCATAGTGCAACGGAGTAGGCTAACTGTAAGATGTTGACGCCATTATCTGCTCGCTGTTACTGGTACTGACAGCTTATTGCAGATGTTAGTACTTTTTGGATATCCATATAGCTGATTTTAATGCTCCATCAGCATTTCGTGGACATCCAAAGGATTTGTCATGAAAAGAAAAGAACAAAGTGTTAAAACCGAAAAATAACTTTTTTACAAAAAACAATGGAACAAAACATTTTTCCAGAATCAAGGAACAGTTTAAAGTTAACACGGTTTCTTCCATGCACAATTAACGCAGGACTTAACATTTTCGCGATCACCGCACAAGTTAAAATGAAACCCCCTGTTGGGTTTACAGATAACCGATTACAACATTTAAACAACGTGGTTAACCAACAGCCAAAGTAGAATTTATTGTTTAACTAGCGGAGTCGCTCCCTTCGCTCGCTGATTCCGCATCGTCTCGCCCCCCTCCCCCCTCATTTAATTTGCCGTTCGGTCGGTAGATAGCATCGTGTGTTCCGGGCGCAGCTACTATCTCAGCAGGCCTTGGCTGCTACTCTTATAATTTGCCGTTCCATCGGTAGATGGCGGAGATGGCATCGTATGTCCTGCTTGCAGCTGCTGCGCTGCAGATGCAGATGGCTGCGTTGCGGATCTTGTGTAATTATATATATAGAAGATTTTGGTTAAAGGTTAAGTTTCTCTGGAACTTTGCGGTTACGTTTAGGACGATTTGTAGCGTCTTGAGACTGTGCTGACGAATCATCGCGGAGCGGTGATTGCACAGCCTTACGTTTTTTAGCTTTGTGTTTAGCCTTCACCTTAGCAGGCTCTGCTGACGTTGCATTGGGAGACTGCGTTGTCAATATCGCAGGCTCAGGGCCCTCTGTCTCCTTATTTTCTCGTAAGAGTGCGCTGGCGGATGGAGACAAGGCTCGCTGTCTGATGTCACCAGACTCAACCACTAGATGTACAGGGTGAATTGCTTCGTACAGTGTTGCACCCTGGTGCTTGATCTCGCTGAATATCAGGTGAGGCATTGCAGATTGGCTGAAGCGACGGCATAGCAACAATGCTTCTTCGTGATTGGCCTAACGAACGGCGCTTAGATTCAAGACGGGCAGGAGTCAGCTGACTTCCCGTTTGGTTACTATTTCCGCCGAAAGATTGCCGTTTTTTCGATTTAGCGCGTTCTTCACAATTATCACCAAATTTATTCACGCTCGCCTTGACAGTTTCCGACAACAGATTATTCGAATTGATCGAAACGTCAACGAAGTCTTCTGCAATTTTAGGACGGAGATGGTCACGGTGCTTTCGCACGAGCTGTTGTTCAGTTGTAAGTACCATGTATAATTGATGCGGAAGCAGCTCAATAATTATTCCGCTAGCCCATAGCTTCCTATTAGGAACGCTAAAATCACGAAACCAAACTTCTTCGCCATCCTTATATTTCAGCAGTTTACGGTGCTGTTTGCTTTTAATTTGTTTCAGTTGGTTGCGTTTTGCAACGGCTACTGGATCAGGATAGAGTAAATCGAGACGAAATTTTAATTCTCGATTAAAGTAAAGCTTACCAGCTGTGGCTTGGGTGGTAGAACTTAGTGTAATTCTAGATGAAATTAAGTAAGCATTTATACTTTCTTGGATAATAGACCCTTCCCGCCTTGCTGCCTTGTAAACGCGTTTGAAATTTCGGACATAGATCTCAGCCAAACCGTTCACCCAAGGGGAAAAACTAGGCCCCATCAGGTGTTGAATTCTGTTCAATTTTAACCACGTTTTGAACTCTTGAGACATACACTGGCTCCTGTTATCCGTAACGAGTGAATCAAATAAACCGTATTCGGCAATGTGGTTATTGAAAATATCAATAACTTTAGCAGATGTCGTACTTTTCATTTTATGTACAAACGGTATTTTGCTATGAGCGTCCACCATTATCAAAAACATGTAGTTATCTAACGGTCCAAGGAAATCAGCGTGAAAACGAGCATTAGGCTTAATAGGATACTGCCAGGTGTGCTTGGAACCTGCAGGTTGAGTGTCCTTAAATTCTTGACAATTATTGCATTATTTAACTTTCTTTTCGATATCCGCGTCAATAGACAGCCACCACACCTAAGATCTAGCCAAGCATTTAAGTTTCACAATGCCAAGGTGTGAGCTGTGTAGATCGTTAAGTATTTGTTTACGCAAGGCAGAAGGCACAACGACTCCATACCCCCAAAACAAAGTATCAGATTCGACGGAGATTTTGTTGCGACGTGTGAAAAACGAAGTCATGTCCGGATTATCGCAAACAGCAGGCCACCCATGATTTACGTAACGGTAAATCGTCGAAAGAAGCTTGTCCTTTCGGCTTTCAAGCACCAACGTTTCGTTTAAAACAGGCAAATTTGATATTGTTTCTACAGCCAAAACGTTATATTGGGCTTCTGCTTCCTCAAACTCCTCAGTGTTAGGAAGTGGCTGCCTAGACAAAGCATCGGCTGTTAGATTTTGTTTTCTGGTAATGTGTTCAAAATCATTATGAGTAAGCATTGAGCATTACTGCCCATCGTTGAACTCGAGCTGCTGCCATCTGCGGTATTCCTTTCTTAGGGCCATAAATCCACACTAAAGCCTTTTGGTCAGACTGCAGTGTGAACTTCTAACCATCAGACATATTCATGAAAACGTTTCACTCCCCACGCCACGCTGAGAGCTTCTCGGTCGAAATGACTGTACCCTGCTTCGCCTTTAGTTAGCTTACGGGAAGCGAAAGCTATTAGTCGCTATTCCCCATTTGGCATGACATGCATTAGGCACGCACCAATTCCGTAGGGCGAGCCATCACAGACTAGTTTCAGTTTTAATTTTGGATCATAGTGGACCAAAACGTTTGATTTAAGAAAAAGTTGTTTAACTGAGTTAACTGCCTTGTCTCCATTCTGGCCCACAGATCCATTTAACTTCAGGGCTTAACAACCGGGTAACTGGAGCCAAAAGGTGCGCAAGGTTTGGTAAATATTTAGAGTAATGATTCACAAACCCTAGGAAGCTTTGTAGCTCTTTAATACAAGTAGGGTTAGGTGCCTTAGTGACAGCTTCGATTACCTCAGGAAGTGTGTGCAAACCCTCCGCATTAATCATGTCGCCAGATATTTAAGCTCTGGGCGCGACAGTTTACACTTATCGATACTTAATCTTGCCCCTGCATCCTGCAAAGCGGTTAAGAGTTGATCTAACGAATCGTCATGCTTAGATCCTTTCCCACTTACGAGGATGTCATCGTAAAAGGGAAGACACTTTGGAATTTTGCTGGTGATTTTTGTCATGACCCTCTGGAAAATTCCAGGGCTAGATGCAAGACCTAGAGGTACACGCAACCAGCGGAACAGACCCAATGGTATGTTAATCGTTAGAGCCGCTTGCGACTCAGGATCCAGTTCTATTTGCAGGAAGGCATCCTTAAGATCGATTAAGCTGAAAGTGTCACTCCCAGCTAATTCGCTGAACAATTCTGCAACCGTGGGAACCGGATAATGGTCTACCTCCAATTGTGGATTTACAGTTGTCTTATAATCCCCAATAATTCTAATATCGCCGTTAGCTTTATGAACTATGACTATCGGAGTCGACCATTCTGAGGTTTCCACAGGTTCTAGAATGTTTAGGCTAACCAGACGTCTAATTTCCTGGTTAACCTTTTCCTTGAGCGCCAAAGGAACAGGTCTGACACGACAATACACAGGTTTAGCATCCTGTTTAAGTTGGATTTTAGCCTTATACCCTTTAAATTTTCCCATGCCAGGACTGAAAAGTTCGGGAAAACCCTTAACTATTTCGTTAGTGTCAACAGGTGAAATTTTGGCCTTAACTCTCTTGACGCCCCCCCACCAAGCGGTCCCCTATCATTTCATTGTTGATTTCTTTTACTTAGTCGAAATCACAATATTTTGTGAGAATCTTTAAAGCAGAAACTTATTCGCTTATACTTTCGTCTGGTTTTTGTGTTCTTCTGAAAAATTTAACTCTCTCAGAAACTACTGACGGTAACGGTTCTACATCGTCAAGTATAGCTTTAATAAAATCAGCATATGTAAATGAATCCGGTAACGCAGGTGAAATAATGTTTAAAATCCTGTCGAACATTTTTTGTCCTACGGAGGCCATCAAGAAATCAATTTGTTCAGAAACAGGAATCTTTTTAGCCGTAAAATAATAGCTAATTCTGTTGGTATATTGTTCCCAAGTATCATTTGAGGAATCAAATTCCGCAAATAACGCTGTGGATTTAGCGGCCATATCTGAATCGCTATTTGAACTTGAATTTAAATTTTCGTTTAAACTCCTACTAATATTTCTACTAGCGCTAGCGCTCAATAGCTGCACTCACCACAGCATTAATCGGATTACCTAGGTTATCAACACTAGCTGAAGGCTTTCCTTCAATAATTACGGCTTTTGCATCCGTCTTAGGCATATAGCCTACACACAAATTATATTAGCGTGATAATTTAATTACAATTCTAGTTAACTCAATTTTAACCTAGAAGCAACTCGAGACTATTCATTGCTGTTTAACAACTAAACCACCGTAACATTTTGTAGCCTACCTAGTTTTTAAATTCAACCTCTAATCTACAACGTATCACGTAGATAAATTTAAAGTGACCAAGCTTTCAAATTTACACGTTTCTCAAACGTTGAAAACCCAACTATTGGCCTAATCTTGCAGCACAGACCAAATTTCATCGTTATATAAACGATACGGTGAGAAAATGAACACCGGCACGCCAGCCCGGATAAGAGCAGAGCACTATAAAGTTTGCGAGAATTAATTAGACTGCATTTTTATCATGCTTCAGTTTTATAATATTGACTGTGTGCACGCCGGCACGTCGCCCCAGGATACAACCCTTGTAAAAATTAACTGTCATAAACTTAATTGCTCTCTCCGGTTCTAGCTAATAAGGTATTGATTTTTTTCTAATTTCATCAGATACCACACACAAGTTCTAAATCCCAAGAACACTTTTGAAAAAACTAAGCTCATTCGATAAATTCTACGGAGCACTAAATTCATTGCCAAACGAATAAACTTGCATACTTACCACAAATTAGGAGCACTTTTTGTGGTTGTAGAAATTCATCAGATTGTTTATAATTGTAGTATGTAGCACCTACTCGTCGCCATCTGTGATGTATGCTGGGCCAACATCTCGTGGGCTCTACTACATAACTACTACACTATGGAAAGAACAACACCGCTGTAGGTCAACACAATAAGTGGTGTTTATTGTCAGAGACATGGCTTCTTAAAGACTTACAGAGTATGGAACACAATACAGTACAATATGGTAAACTATGGGAGTACAGTTATGGGATGGTTAACAGGAAGGAACTAAAATGGCTACCCATTGTGGTGCCTCTATGACGACACCACACAGTCAAAACCTAGAAGGAACACGGACAAGCTTTGACAGTAAGGGCCTAGGTATAAAATTGTGTTAGTAAGATGGTGGTAAGCATTAGACCCTTATTACCCGGAATGACTTAGTAAGCTAATTTATTTAATCTAACTTTGTAAACATAGTTGTAGCCTATTCGGACAGATGGTGTGTATGAACCGATGAAGCAGGTTTTTTTTTTGTTATTCTTGGAATATTTTTAAAGAACTTTAAGAACACAATTTTCTTGTGAAGTATGGCATTGATGGTAGAATTTCTGATTATCTTTGTACGAATTTAATACATTTAAAGTAATTGATGACAACCAATAATGCTCTCTGCTGCGAATACGTTGTCATGTTACCAAACCGGAAAAAAAAGATTTCTACCTAAAGCAAAGCAGGAAACGCACAACCCACTAACATTGGACTTTCTTAATGACTTAGTAAACCAATTTTGTAAACCCAACTTTGTAAATATAACAGATGGCACGTGTAGCAGGTGTTTTGTGCTTCGAATATCTTTAAAAACTTTCAATAAATTTAATTGTTTTCGTATTGTTAACGATGAAAGCTGGCCACCGGGTAGTAAGGGTCTAATGCTTACCACCCTCTTACTGACAAAATTTTACACCTAGGCCCGTACTGTCAAAGCTTGTCCGTGTTCCTTCTAGTTTTTGACTGTTAAACCCTTACTGTTAACATTTAACGTTCCGTTTTTGTTTATTAATACGTGTTACTTTGAGAATTGCAGCTAAACTATAAAACAGTGCAAATGACAGTAGTACGTGCAACGAGAATAACGCAATTCACCCAACCTATAAACGGAGTGTACAACTTCCTTTTTCATTTTTGATTTTACGTTTTTAATTTTTCCGTTTAAAGTAAATCGGGCAATAATGAGCATAATTTCAAAATGGCTACCTGCTGCAAGATATCAGGCATTAGAGATTAATAATAAGAATGGCACATAACGTTGTTTCAATAGGTAACAACTATATCATCTTTATCCTAAATTTGAAAGATATCGGACTACAATAAGCATAATTTCAAAATGGCCATCTGAATTGAAGATGGCGACCATAAGGAATTATAAGCAACGATGGCTCATTCATTGTTTCACTTGGTATCAACTATTTCGTCGCCGTTCTAAATTTGAAGGAAATACGCATAATACGCATTATTTCAAAATGGCCGCCCAACTTCAAGACGGTGGCCATTAGAGATTACTAGTGATGATGGCACATTCACTATATCATTTGTGATCAGCTATTTCGTCTTCATTATAAATTTGAAAGAAATCGGGCGATAAGAGCTTAATTTCAAAATGGCCACCTGATTCCATGATGGTGGCCATAAGCAATTACTAGTGACGATGGCACATTCACTATTTCATTTGTAATCAACTATTTCGTCTCAGTTGTAAATTTGAAGGAAATTGGACAATAATAAGCATAATTTTAAAATGGCCACCCAATTTCAAGATGGTGGCCATTAGAGATTATTAGTGATGATGGCACGTTCAGTATTTCATTTGATATCAACTGTTTCGTCACCGTTCTAAATTAAGAAATCGGACAATAATATGCAGAATTTCAAAATAGCCCGGATTCAGGGCCGGGCCACGGTCAGCGAATGGAGGGGGAGGGGGGCGGCAAAGTGTAATTTGACGCCCCCTGTCAGGTTTGCGCTCACCTCCCCACCAAAAAAAACAAAAAAAACTTCTTAAACTACAAAAAATGATGACTTATTTGTACGGGTGCCAGACAATTCGGACCTAAAAACATGGTCCCAGAATATTCAGTACCAGCAAACAAATTTAAAAAAATAAATCCTGCGACAATTTGGTCCCAAAATTTGACAAAACAAAAATGCCAGTTAAAGAGCACACCCAGAGTTTCAGTCTTTATATTTTCCGGCAGTGAGTTTCTGGCAGTTCTGACTGGCATGGCTTTAGGATGTTTATCGTTCCCGTGCCACATCAGTTCAGCGCCTTCCCCCCTCCCCCATTGTCTGGTTGAGCTGAAATGGCTGGTGTGCAAGCGATAACAAAATGAAAATAGATTTCAATAGTACCTCATGGAGGTTAGCTTATTTTTATTTATATAGGAAGGTATTTTTTTTTTTTTGCTGGTCCGAATTTTTGTGCGAGATATATTTTATACAACCGAATTGTCGCACTACCTGTATAATTTCAGATCCGAATTGTCGGGGACCGAATTGACGTGAATCCATTTGTGTGGCTTCATAGCATGGACACAGAAAACGCTGCTGGCCGCCGCCCCTCTCCAACTCTACCCTATCCAAAGACGCAGACCAACTCTAACCACATTGTACATAGCCTACGTGTCATGAACGTAAACTACAACAGCATTTGTATTTTAAAAGACTTAGTTTTTTTTTTTTTATCATTTGTCAGTTACTTGCAATTGTAATCCACGACAAACATTGCAGAGATCAGTTACGTCTGGTAATGAATGAAGCAAAATCTTCGATATTTGTACCGATGGTACAAGTTTGCCAAACAGTCAAACCCGAAAAAATAACAGGTTCTCCCAATTTGATGGGCACGCTGTAATTCGTAAGAATAACCATTGATGCCGTAATTTAAGGAGTAATGAGAACCAACAGGTCAAATCACTAAATTTCCGAAAGGCGAGATCCGAACTGCACAAACTATTATTAGAGAAAGCCAGGAAAGCAAAAATAAAAACATTAGGTTGATATTTGGTAACAGTATAAATGTTTTAAGATCATAAAAGCCCCGAGTAAAAAAAAAAAAAAAAACCAATCTTAACGCGCACACAGTCCAGGGAAAATTCGTACACTATTAAATACACGATACCGTCTTTTTTTTATCTTTTTGTTTTCTTCTGCACGTAATTTTTTCTTGGTCCAACCCTGCTGCCCCGAGTCCTTTTGCTCACGCTTGTCAGTGGAAATCTGCCAGTCAAATCAAAATACTGCCAGTCAAATATTGCCCACCCCCAACTTGCCCACGTTTTTACTAATCGCTTCCTCCTTACCGAGGATTATCTATCAGTCACTTGGCTGGCTTGCTACAGAATTGGGATGAAAATACCGGACCTTGACAACGGATACTGCTAGGTGATGAATTTTGGTGACTCTTTTTTTTTTCTTTTTTTACCCACCTTTCTTATAATCGCTAAACAGTTAAAGTAAATTTTAAAAAGATAATTATTTTGTAAATTTGAAAACCCGAATTTGGCGCCCCTGTTAGCCATTTTTTTTTGCATGTGAGGCGCCTTTCCTGCTCGGAACATTAGGAACTGCTGCTGCACGGAACGCTCCAATCAATATGCAACTAACATTTAACAAGTAGGAGATTTGTGCAGGGTGGATTTCCACCCTGGATTTGTGTGCGAACCGAATAGTATTCCCAACAGGAATGTTATCTACACCGACACAAGGGAGTGTTCACATATACGTCACCTGGAGGGGTACGGGCGGTTGAGAAAATGTGTTACCATCTGCTATGATGGGGCGGGGGAGGGGGGAGTACGACGAAGTGCTACGAAACACACTAATTTTTGCAAAATTATTTTTCGCTAAACAGGTGTTACAAAGAGGGGCGGGGGGAGTTTAAATTGCTAAAAAAAAAGTGTTACGTAATTTGTGAACACTCTCTAATTGTTTGTTGTGAGAATTTGGTTACAGTAAGGAGAATTTGTGTTTTTAATCAGCAAAATAGCATTGTTTCAGTGATCACGTCATGGCTTATTTCTAAATAACTATTTCAGTTACACTACAATAACCTTGAAAAGGCACATGCTCACCTACGAAGCTATGATTTGAGCCCATTCCCATCATTTTAGGTGGTGTAGTTTGACCTGTAGAGAGGACAGACGAAAGTATCCCCAGAACAACAACAACAACAACAACAACAACAACAACAAGAAGTTGTCTATTTGACCCCTCTCTGTATCTCGGGTTTGGCTGGACCGAATTGCACAATTTTTCGACTGAAGACAGGCCTTGACTAGTCAAGGCTAGATTCCAAATTTGGTTTAAATATGTTCACTTGTGACGGAGTTATAAGCTCTCAAAGTTGAGAGTTTAACACAGAGACCCTAGGCTGACCCTTACTAACACTGGCTGTTAATAATAAAATTGGAGGCCAGCTAAAAGGAAGACTAAAAGGAAAACCACTTCTCCCCTCCTCGCGCCCGCGTTACAAATGCGCTCTCCCATTTTACCTGCAGCCAAACAGGAGCCAGGCATGAGTAGTCGATCAATCTGACAAGTCGTCGAGAAAATGTCCCGGGAAATGTGACCGGCCCCGTGCATAGCACGAGCTTCCTCTAGTTTATTCTTTCTTAGAATAGAAAGCTAGAATAGTTAACGCGACGGTGCAGTCTGCAAGCGCTGATAATGCACCCATCCAACCCACCCCCAACACCAGTCCGACAAAATACTAAGTCCCAACCCGGAAAGAGTCCAGCCGGGACTTAAAGGCATTGAATGAATGAGCAGAGATAAATCATTCCGCACGTTCGGTAAAGTGTTAAAATGCGATAGGGCACCTCGCAACTCAAGTCCTGACCTCTAGTAACAATTGGTGGATACGTAAAAATCAGACGGTTTAACATGGAGGTGGCTTCATTAGCATCATCGAGGTGGCTTCAATTAGCATAATCGAGGTAGCTTCAATTAGCATCATTTAAAAAATGAATGAATGTAATTTAAATGAATTCTCCCTAATGGTGGTCATACGGCGTTACTTCTTTCGATTTGGTAACTGTACTCGTTTGGGCACTCCGGGAATAAAGAGAAAATCTATGTGTGATCATCTGGACGAAAAGAAATTTCCCGTGGCATTATGTGGCCGGGATCCAACCTCGGCCTTCTGATAACATGGCGACTACTTTAACCTGCGTTGTGGTAGCTTAACGGTTAAAACAATCGACGACCTGTTATCGGGAGTGAATCCCGGCCACCTGAATTGTGTTTCTTCGAGATGGCTGCGTAATTGCATACACTGAAGTCTCTGGATGCTACGACGGGTGTTTATTAATGAAAAGCTAGCTGAAGCCCGTGCTATGCATGGCTGGTGTTAAATGAACGGCTTGCAACACACTTGCTAGCAAACGTTGGCTTAAATTTGCTTCGCTCATTCAGTCAGCGCATCCTGTGACTCAAACCCCACCCCCACTGTTAATGATCCCCTCTTTCTAATGATTATTTCCATTAGATTCTCCCATGTTACTGTTCATGCTGGGCGAAAATATCAGCGTATCATGTAACTCAAATCACGCCTTCTCTCCGGTCCCCACGGCTAATGATCCCCACTTTTTAATGATCACTTCCAGCCATGTTCATGTTCATGCTGATGGAAATAAATAAGGCTAAATGCGGTCTCAAAGCTGCATCGTGACCTTCGCAATGCAGTCCCTACAACTAGACACGTGGGGCCATTGCTGGTCGGTGCCTGCTGCCTGACCTCTTGTGTAGTTATACAGCGTGTCCCAAAGTCTCAGAACACCCTCACAACTTTTTAAGGGCTTGAAAGAAAATAGTGAAACTCTGGCAACGTAAGTTTGGTTAAATGGTCTACCTTTTCGTACAACCGGCATTACGTCTGCCCCCCTTGGGGGCCCCCAGGGGCCCCAACCCAGAAAATTTCAATGGAATGGGGGGTAGATGAATACTTTATTTGGAAGGTCTTCATTAGGCGAGTAAAGTACCGCAACGATAGCTTCGATATGATGAGCCTATCCAAAATGGCAGCCGGTCAAACATAGGGATCATATGTCTTACTCGGACCAAAGACGTCATAAAGGAACGTAGATGACAGCAAAATTTTCGTTCAACTTAGTTGGATTACACGAATGGGGAGAAGGGAGGAGGCACTAGGGCCTACACAATGGGTTTCAAAACGCAAAAGAAGTTGTAGGTATATGATCCAACTAAATTGAACGATGCATTTTGCTGTCATCTACGTCCCTTTATGACGTGTTTCGTCCGAGTAAGTAGGGATTCAGAGAAAATTTCTAATGTTTGACCGGCTACCATTTTGGATGGGCTCATCGTATCGAAGCTATCGTTGCGGTACTTTACTCGCCTAATGAAGACCTTTCAAATAAAGTATTCATCTACCCCCCCCCCCCCATTCCATTGAAATTTCTGAGTTGGGGTCCAAGGGGAGCAGGCATAACGCCGGTCGTACGAAAAGGTAGATCCTTTAACCAAACTTACATTGCCAGAGTTTCACTATTTCCTTTCAACCCCTTAAAAAGTTATGAGAGTGTTCTGGGACTTTTGGGACACCCTGATACACTATATGGATTAAATGAAAACTTGAAAAGTGCTTAAGGTGCAATTTGACATTTGATATATTAATTGGCGGGATGAAATTCTTAGTACAGTATGTCACGCCTTCAAACGAAGAAAAAACCTGGAGGGACAGTATTCAGTCTTCACTATGATTTTTTTACGTTATCCAGATAGGATGGACGGCAACGATATAGCTGAATTTTGGTGGGTGACTTTTTTATTATTTTAAGCACTTCGTATACAACGACTTCTGAAAGTTTCTTTTACAATAGACCTTTTTCAAACTGATTAAAATTGCAAATTAATCGAAATCTATTTTGCTTGATTCTAAAGTAATATCTAAAAATGTTGGGAATTTTCGGCTGAGGGAAACAATAACGTGTACCTATTTCGCTGTCTTTGTAACGAAGCTCCATCGACATAGAAAACGAAGCCAAGATAGAAACTTTTGAAGTCCCTTGTCTTTGATTCATGAATGTTTACTTTTTTGTGTGGTGTGTCACCTCGTTCCAAAAATTGTTGATCCAACTGATATAAGATTTGGTTTCGATTTAAGTAAAGCAAGTATGTAATCTTTATTGTCTCCATCTTTCTACGACAATCACTTCAGCCAATTTCTAATCTCGAAACGTAACACGAAACGGAGCGTGTTCATCAATATGAATTTTAGTTTGCTTCAGGCGACATAATGATTATTTTGAATCAAAGATATGAATTAAAAATTAATAAAAAGGATATCAGTAAATTTCGCCATGACAAACACTCAGTATA
>JAHWFP010246147.1:0-11200 GCA_023313725.1 Lithobius niger | reverse complement strand
TGCCTGGCTGGTGGCTGGTTGACTCATGACTCATGGCTGGTGACTCGAGGTTTTCCCCACGATTGAATGACTTATCTTACAGGTTGAGTGAATTAACTACTAGAATCACGTTTATTTAGAATCTAATGTAATCCGAATAAAAAGCCCAATTACTTGAATATAACAAAATAATTGAAAAAGTTACATTTTTGGGCAACAAATACATTTTTGGGCAACAAATAGAAACTCTAATCTCCTGGGGGCACTGGTAACCATTATCCAAACTCAAAATAATTTTTATGGGTAAGAGCAGGTACGAGTTAGAAGCTTTGCTTCTCCCAGGCTTCCAGATTTTCTGAAAAACAAATTTTATTTTTTTTTTAAGTTGTACTTTTTAGCCAAGAAACTTCTGTCTTCTGGGGGCACTGCTAAATATTATCCAAAATCAAATAAATTTTTTTGGGTAAGTGTATGCATGAGTTCACAACTTTCCACCACCCAGGCGTTTCGATTTTCACCAAAAAAATTTTTCACTGCACCCTACTAAAGATGCAATGGATCTTCCAATTCCATTGTTCACCCAGTGATGAATTATTTTTTTTTTGTTCACAACTAAAACTAATTACATCATATTTTTAGTTAAACTAAAACTAATTTTATAAAACTATTTTTTTTTATAGAAACTTGAATTAATTTTTAGTTATTCATAACTTTACATTGCTTTCCGATTTCATTTTTCAGTGGCCCATTCCATTCTCCATCTTAAAAGATGTCTCCCAAACCAACTAAAAAACAACACCTTCCCGACGCAGATGGCAAAGTCCGCCCCTATGAATGTAAAGAATGTGGGAAGCGATTTACAGCTATTGGGAGCCTCAAGAGCCACCGATCGACTCATACAGGAGAAAAACCGTACAAGTGTGAGGAATGTGATCTACGCTTTACTCAAGTCGGTCAAATGCGTCTGCATCTCCGCATACATATAGGAGTAAAGCCACACGCATGCACGGAATGTGGTGCAAAATTTGCTCAGAAAAGTACACTGAAAAAACACTCGTTAGCTCACACTGAAGAAACACCATTTGAATGTGAAGTGTGTGGCAAGAAATACAAGGATAAGCGGTATTTAAAAGATCACGTGTTACTACATTCAACTGAGTCGAATTTTGCTTGTGACGAGTGCGATAAAAAGTTTAAAAACAAAAAACGTATGCACAAGCACAAAACAATAAGACATATAAACCCATCATTGAAACATTCATGTACAGTATGTGGTGCTCTCTTTCAGACACCGGCAGCTCTAAAGAACCACATGTATGTTCACACAGGTCAGCGCCCTCAAACATATAAATGCGATCGATGTGATGCCAAGTTTAGTTTTGACGCTGCTTTGAAGGCACACATGATCAGAAAACATATCAAGCACTTGCCCTTCAGATGTGAAGAATGTGGGGATACGTTTATGACAGAGAAAGCTAAAACGATTCACATGTGGAGGCATACGGGGAAAAAACCGCACAAATGTAATGAATGTGGAGGACGTTACACCGCTAAGAAGGGGTTACGTATACACAAACTGAGACATCGTCAAAAAAAATTCTAATACCGAACTAGACTCTACCCAACAGACAGCGTCATTTGTCACCGGAGA
Source organism: Lithobius niger (assembly GCA_023313725.1). NCBI lineage: Eukaryota > Metazoa > Arthropoda > Chilopoda > Lithobiomorpha > Lithobiidae > Lithobius > Lithobius niger. The sequence continues at coordinate 9,570 of JAHWFP010246147.1, read as the reverse complement.
TCAGAAAGAACTCGAAGTTTTTCAAAATTGGATACCAAGCTACAGAAAAAGCAACAGACACTGCAACCGCTGACTCTGAAATGAATATTTAGGTTTGTAGCATAAATCAGGATGAATTTGAAAAGCCAAAAAATGCCATAAAAATGTAGACCGAGCTTGAAACGTTGATGCTCGTAAACTGTATTTATTTACAACAGATTGGGCACCAGATGGAACGTAGTGTGAATGTAGTGCTTATAGGAGAATTTCTACAAAATTTGGAGTCCAATTTCTCTCACCATTATTAGCCAGTTATAAATGAAACGGTAACTGATATGTTGTAGGCATGGACGCCTAAGTAGTCAAGAAGTGGTATTTTTCCTAATGGATATACATGTACAGACACGAAAGCTAAGAGCTAGGATGCCTTAATATCCACGTAACAACATTTATGAACTCATGGATTTTTGAGTCAACTTATTTTTAGGCCTTAGAAATATGCAAGCACCCCTGTTCCTAATTAAATGACATGGCTGTGATGATGATGGTGATGCTATGGGTTATCCTTTTAAAGCTGGGCTCGATGAGTTGATGATTGTAAACCGTATTTATTTACAACAGTGTCAGACTGGCCATAGTGCTTTTACAGGAATTTCTACACAATTCTCGGGTTCCACTTCCCTCACCATCTTCAGCCAGTTATAAATCAAACGCTAACCAACATGTTGCAGACGTGCACTTATGCAACCGAGAAGTGATGTACGTATTTCTCCAATGGACCGGGAGAATGGCGCACGCACGGAAACAAAATCTACGAGCTTGGATGCATTAAAATCCCCGTAATTCAGGTTTATGCACTCATGGATTTTAGTCAAGTTAATTTTAGGCCTTTGAAATGCCCAAGCACCAGTGTTCTTATTAAATGACGTGGCTATGACGATGATGATGAGTGCATGAGTAATACCCTTTTGAAGCAAACTCCCTCATAGTGGGGTAGATAATCCTAAACGTCTGCTTTTTAGTGAGAAAAACACCAAATTTGGTACGGAAGCTAATTCAGATATACTGATGATATACTGATGGATATAGGGCCAACTGAATTTCTCAAACCGGAAGTGGAAACCGGAAGTGCCTATTTTCAGCCATGAGCCAAACCAAAAAATAGCTTGACCAGTCTCCACCTATGGGAAAAAGTGTTTAAAGTGTGGTGCATCATACCTGGATACTATTCTTTACATTTCAAGGTGTGGCTGCTGACTGATAGCTAGCTTAAGGGGTCAAAGGAAGGTTAAAATGTCAACTTTTGAACGAAAATCACATTTTTGTTATTTTCAGCTAAACTGTTGCTTTTACAAAGGAAAAAAGTGTTAAAAATGTGGCGCATCATACCTTAATACTACTCTTGACATTTTTGGGTATGACGGCCCTGACTTAAAGATAGCTTAAGGGGTCAAACAAAGGTCAAAGGTCAAAGTTAGGACGAAAAATCGCATTTTTGTCATTCTCTGCCATTCCGTTGCTTTTACAAAGGAAAACGTATTTAAATTTTGGCGTATCATATCTTAATACTACTCTTGACATTTTTGGGTGTGACAGCCCTGATTGAAAGGTGGCTGAAGGGGCCAAACGAATGTCAAAAGGTCAAATTTTGCGCGAAAAATCACACTTTTGTCATTGTCTGCTAAATCATCTCAACGTAAGTAAAGGAAATAGAATTTAGAGCTTTTTTCTTGCCTAAATAAAATATTTGCCAGGTTCGATGCTTTGGTTAGAAATTGCTTGAATATTACCTGAACAATGGCCACTCTTCTTTTTTTTTTATCATATATTCATGACTTTAGAAGTTAAACTGCTACTATGTCATTACCAATTCTAGAAATTGATGTAGTTAAGTTCATCCGGAAGGTGTAGTAGTCCTTTATTCAATGAAGCCAATAAAAATATGTTTCTGTAATTATTATGGTCTGAGCTATAACTGCTCTTTAGTACTGATGTAGGGCATTAGCATTTTGACAGAGCTCTGTTCCACAGTTAACCAAGCTATTTTACAAACACTGTCAAAAAAATGTCCTTCCTTAGATGAGACTAAATAGTTACATTATTTTTGTTTAGAAATGGTACAGTAACAGCTCAAAGTAGAAAATTAAGCAGTAATTAAAATTCAGTAGTAGTTAAAATTCACGAAAAGTTAAAATTCAGTAAAAATGAACAACATAGTAGACAATTAGCTATTAACCAGTTCTTACTTATAGCAAAACCGTTTTATTGGTCTTATTGTCATAATACATCTTTACCTAACACCTGCAAACACTGATTCTCAGATTCAAAACTCATCACATTGCCATCAGTCTTTACTGACAAGGACATCATAAGCAAGATCAATATTGAAAAGTAGCGCATTCCTAGATTTCGTGTGACTTTACGAGGCTCCTTAACATTCAGAGAAAGAAGAGAAGAGTTCGTTCTGCCTCTGCATGTGTTGTACTAATTAGTCATACACTTGAGCTTATAGATTGCTTTCAAACTGTGTTTCCAAACATGTCCTTGCCAGAATATGAGATACCCTCACCCTTCAGAATGTTGCATGGGTACATCTGGGTATCCTGGGAATTCAGAGCTCCGGAACGTCGGTTAAGCAATTGTCCTGTTCCACTTTATGGCTGATAGGTGCATCTAGGCCTACAGTATTCTTCAGGGAATGCCCCAAACAAATTTTCTTTCTCAGCTTTTCTAACACTAGACTGATGAATTATGGCTTTGCATTGAAAGTTAAGCAGCCTTTTCGGTTGCAAACCAAGTTTATCTGTCCTCTATTTTCCAGGAACTATACAGATAAGGTTTATCTCTTCCTCATCTCCGTCAGTCCCAAGCAGCTTCATCCAGATGGCTACCTCCTTACCTTCTTACAGCAACAAGGTATCTTAGGTTTGTTCTCATTTGGGATAAGCTATGGAAAATAGAGGCTGTATAGCTCGTGACGGGGTGCATCTGACTGGCCTTGGGAAGCAGATATTGACGGCTGAAATTACTCATGCATTAATCAATCCACATTACATGGGAAACTGGGGTTATTAATGGGGAATGACCTAAACTGGGAATATCGGCCCAACCCCACTTTTCTTGCAAATGATGCCGGCTGTTATGTAGGGAGTGTTTTTGATCTTAAGTGTGTACTTTTTAATGCTCGAAGTTTAAATGCCAAACTCCAGTAATTTTTTTTTTTTTTTGGCGACTGGGGAGTATAGTATAATCATTGTTATGAAGACTTGGCTGGAGGAGTCTTTGCCTGAGGGGTTCATTGTTGGAGGGCATCCTTACCTTCTTTCCAGGCGGCATCGTGGTTCCTTGGGGGTTGGCATACTTGCTGCTATCAAATCTGACATCTCATTTCTCGTTGGTGATGTGGCAACTGAGACAGAAGCTTCGTGTGTTGACTTCGTTTCTGAAAAAATGCGGCTTATAATTGGGGATATCCCTGATGCAAATGACGAGATCGACATCCTCAGCATGTGCTCCTTTATTCAAATAATATCCATCCTACTTTTCCTAATATTGTCACTGGTGATTTCAACATGGCTTCTGTTGACTGGAGCGGTAATACTGCCTCTGTTAGACGTCAGGCACTCTTCCTTGACTGTGTATCTCAACTGGGTCTGACACAGTTAGTAAATGAACCGACACGGCTGGACAATATTCTTGATCTCGTCTTGGTTGATTGTGAGATACTTGTTTATCGGCTTCATGTGTCGGACCACTTCAGTAGCAGTGATCACAATATGGTGAACTTTACAATTCAGTGCTTTGGTACTGTTTCTGCCATTTGTGAAATAAACCGGCGGAAACGTGTCGATTACGACATGTTGCGAAACGTCTTATCGGCTACAAATTGGTCTTCTATTTTCGTTAATAACGGGATGGACGTGGATACCTTGTGGACTAATTTTATAAACGTCATTGATTTTGCAACTGAGTTGTGTACTTTTGAGTGCCCTCATAGCAGGAGTGATCTTAAATATGGTAATGTTCCATTTTCGGTCTCAAAACTGAGAAAGAAAAAATTAAAATTGTGGAATAAATTTAAACAAAATCCTACGGCAGAACGTAAGTCCCGCTATAAAGCTATACAAGCATTATTCTCTTCCAACACGCGGGAATTTGAAAAAACACCGAACGACGAGTCATTGAAGAGGGCTCTTTGGCATCCTTGTTTAGATTTGCAAAGCGGAAATCCGGCAAAATCAGATCGAACCCACCGTTGCAGTTTGATGGAAAAATCTTGACTACAAATAGTGAAAAATGTAACATTTTGTTGGGAATTGTATAACTGATAACTGCATCATCCCTTCCATGACGAACGGTAGCTCTAAATGAGCTGTTGTTTGCCTTCATTAAATGAGCTATCAGTTCTGGGAGCTTTTTCGGCCTTGAAGCCAAGTCACAGCTCAGGACCCAATGGTTATTCGGCGGCCTTCTATAAGGAGATAAAACACGAAATCTCTGCTCCCATTGCAAAAATTTTCCAAACATCGATGGAAATTTCCAGGGTGCCTTGTGCATGGAAGACTGCAATTGTCACCCCTGTTGTAAAAAAGGGGGAAGCGTCTAACCCACTTAATTACAGACCTATTGCACTTACGTGTGTTCCTTGTAAGGTCATGGAGCGCTTAATTCGATCCGCAATGCTAGATTTCATTCAGAGGAACACTATTTTAAGCGAGGACCAGTTCGGTTTTGTTCCTAAAAGATCTACGAGCCTTCAGCTTTTGTCAGTACTCGATGACTTGACTGCCTCTGTTGATGCTGGGATTCTGCTAGACATCATTTTCATTGACTTTGCCGAGGTTTTCGAGTCTGTTGTTCACAGTAAACTCTTGGCAAAGTTGAACCAACTGGGTTTTCGAGGGCTGTTGTTGGACTGGATTGCTGACTTTCTCTCTGGTCGCACTAAATGTGTTGCTGTTGGGGGCGCGTGCTCCGACTTCCGATCTGTGCAGAGTGGGGTCCCGCAGGGTAGTGTCCTTGGGCCTCTACTTTTCATTTTATTTTTAAACGATTTTTCTACGGGTAATTCTGAAATTTCTTTATGGAAGTTTGCTGATGACGTAAAAACATATACACATGTTGTGGATGATGCCACTTTTGGAGGATTGAGCATGGCCTTCTCAGAGATTATTGGCTAGTCGACTCGTTGGCAGCTTCTCATTGCACCCCTTAAGTTCAATGTTCTCCATCTCATCACCTTAATAGTCTTTTTGAATATACTTCTACGTCTGGATAGGTGCTGTTTTGCCCGCTAAGCGGGTAGTAAGGATTTAGGGGTTGGATAACCCCCGACCTCAAATCTGGTTGTCATTGTAACTTTATTGTTAGGACGGCAAACAGGTGCATGGCCTTTGTTAGGAAGCCTTTTACTTCCGGGGACAACCATATTTTAGTTTGGGCTTTTAAAGTTTTTGTCTGCCCTATTTTGGAATATGCTAGTCCCATGTGGTCACCACATTTCTTGGGGGACATTGATCTTGTCGAATCGGTCCAGAGACGCTTCACCAAATCTCTTCGTGGACTTAAAAACAAAACTTACCCCGAGAGACTTCTTGCCACAAATTTGGAATCCCGTGAATTGCGCCGCCTTAGGACAGGCCTACATTTAACCTTCTCTCTTTTACATGGTTTGGTGGACTGTGATTCCACAAACTTTTTTTGAATTTCGCTGGGATGGACGAACACGGGGCATAAGATCAAGCTTGTTGTTCAGAGTACCAAATTGGACTGTCGGAAATTTGTTTTCGCAAATCGGGTTGTGAAGCCGTGGAACGACCTTCCTGGCTATCTGGTCTCGGTGCCCTCCTTAAATGTTTTTAAAACCGAGTTGTGTAAACTTAACCTCAGTGAATATTTAATTAGAGGCTATTAGTTTTTGCTCTTGACTCGACTGTAATTTGGTCAGCATTGTTTGTTTATTTGTTGAATTTATATAACTAATTATGTTTTTTTTTAATTCTTTTTATGTACGTTGAGGATATGAGTGGTCAACTGACCCTTTCCTTGTCACGTTTTGCTTGTTACGCAATAAATTCAATTCATTCATTCATTCATTCACAGATCGGAGCACTCACATTAATTTAAGGAACAGAATTAAATAAATTTTTTACTTGAATGGGAAAAATATAGGTACTTTAATAGAAATTACATTTCTTGCATAACAATTTAAAATCAATGAAATATGAGTTTGACTTTCTGACCTGTTCACTTTTTTTATTATCGGAATTGGTGCATCTGTATCGGATCAGAGTGGGAAAAAATATCGGTATTGTATCGGTCGATCCCTATTTTCGTACCGCAAGCTCCCTTCTGGACTTCAGTACTGTCGTTTCACACATCCTTTCCTTTGCCTCTGATCCGAGGCTCTGACTCCTCCGTCACTGCTAAACTTCTTCCGGACTAGTCTTCCTTCATGACCAACCAATGTTGGGTATTCTTTCTTCTTCGTGCTATATTACGAACTCTTGTTACACTTTCAAAGACTTTGCATTTCCGGTAGGACGTTCACTTCCTGTTCTGTGACCATCCAATCGTCTGTCCCGTCTTTCTTTCTGCAAACTCGGGACGCCATCGTCTATCATGTGTTCAACTATTTGATTGGTCACCAATGCGGCTGTCCATCACCGCTCTCTATGTTTCGTCTCCATGATCGCCACCCTGTAGGACTCCACCTCAACTATCATGCAATCGTCTAATCGTCTTTCATCACGTCACCTTTCAGGTAAAATTCGTCTTCTCCAGGTTTCGCAGTCAAATTGATCCAGCTCAACCTGGAGATATTCCAGAAATGGCATCTCGATGCCATGGAACCCGAAGGTAATTCAGCTTGCCTACTTTTATAACAATGGCTGTTTGATATGGGGAAGTTCACCCTGTGAAACTAGCTTCCCGTACCTACTCCGCCCTTAAAGTTTTCTCTTCACTATTAGAAATTTAAATTCCCGCCGTACCTTTGTGCATAGGGAGATGGTCAATACACCTTACCCTTCGGGCTAGGTGGAATTCGTCTCATGGGATTGGGCCCCTTTTGGGTCATGGAAAACAGAACACTAACCCCTTGGAATTTTCTCCATTGTTGCTCTCTGTCCGCTTCAGGTTCTTGAAGTACGTAGACTCTGGGGAAGCCAGATCGTAGCTCTAGGGAACTTGTTACAATGGTCCCACCTCGATCAGTGACGAAGTCTACTGCAATGCTATAAATTGCATGTAATGTGTATTCTCGTTGGGATACAGAAACGTGAAAATAGCAGGCGCACCAGGTCGATTTTGGTTTCTATTACCTAACCGAAAATTTACATTACCTGTACCTGCCCTACCTCCCCTCTTGAGTTACCACCGTGACAACTGAGAGAAGTGAAAAATGAAACCCGGTCCTATGCCGGTGCTTTTGTAAGAGGTCTGCGTCATGCGTGCGCACATGGAGGCTACCAATCTGGCCGGCATAGGCCTGTAAGTTATTCTTCTATAAACCAAACGCCACGGCTGTTTACTGTGACGACCTATCACGTGACTGGGCTGGTCCACTCAGACGGCCAGAGATCCGTGCTTCTCCTTCGTACTGAATGGCTGACTCACGATGACATCACGGCAAACAGCCGTGGCTCGTGGTATAGGGGAGATTGCGTTACAGGAAGGAATGCTATAAATTGTAGGTAAGGTATATTTTCGGTTAGGCAACAGAAACCAAAATCGATCAGGTGACCCTAGTATTTAGAAGTTTTTACTTATTTGCGGAAATAGTTAATCCTGTTTCGACGTTTATAGCATGCAGCTATGAAAGAAGTCGCTTTATGGTCACGTCTTGTTTCATTAAAAAGAAATAAGTTGGATTTTTTTTTTTGGCGAAACAAGACATAATCGAAGAGCCACTTTTATATCTGCTGTAAAAGTTAATATACAATTAACGTTCGCAGTATATGGAAGTAAAACCAGAAGGAAAAATAGAAGTCAAAATGGAAGTAACGTATGTAAGCTTGTTTAGAAGTAAAAATTAAAGTAAAAAATGGAAGTAATAATAGAAGTAACATTTAAAGCAGGTTTAAAAGTAAAAATGGAAGTAAAAATCGAAGTAACTGCATAGCAGCTTTGGAAGTAAAAATAGAATTAACTTTTATAGGAGTCAACATAGAAGTAATTTTAGAAGTAACTAAATATCCTTGTTACTTCGACGGTAACTTCTATTTTAGAAGCAAAAAAATGAATTCTCAAAGTAAAAATAGAAGTCAATACAGAAGTAATTTTAGAAGTAACTACAAATCCTTGTTACTTTGAGGAAAAATTCTATTTAGAAGTAAAAAAAAATGAACTTATTTTTGCTTCTAAATAGAAGTTTCCCTCAAAGTAAAAATAGAAGTAACACTTTTAAAAGTGTGTAGTGTACAGTGTACACCAGGGGTCCCCAAACTACGGTCCGGGGGCCAGATGCGGCCCGCGAAGCACTTTTATGCGGCCCGTGCTTTATTTTCACAAAATGCGATATTTCATTTTTTTTTATCCTTTTGAAGGTATATTTTTATTTTCCCTGAGTGAACCGAAGGTTACTTTTTCGAAACTAGGAAGATCCGACTTCGTTCAGGAATGGTTAATGAGCATCAGCATGCACTATTTCACATTGGAATTTCCTCTTTTAAATCTCAACATCGATAAATGCCAATGTTGCATGGGTGGGGGATTAGTGAGCAGCAACTGTAACTGTAACTTTGGGGATGGGGCTGGAAAATGCTGTAAACTTAACTTACAAAAACACAACCAGTATTTTGGTATTGTTGGGGCAAGGTGACTACATCGGGGGGGGGGGGTGTCACTACATGTGGATACCGCTGCAACTCACTAGGACCAGTCGAGGAAAAATTCGTCCCGCGAAAGATAAGCAACTGTGCTAAACGGCGCTCAGTTTGAAACGTTTGGGGACCCCTGGTGTACACAATGCTGTCAACACAAATCTCAAAAAAGATTAAAATGACAACTAAGTATGCGTGGAAAATGAGTATATGCATTTCCACTAACGTTTACTCACACTAACTCACAGACAAAAGAAAAACGGATGCAACCGTATTTCTTTGACATTTACGGAGCCCAATAGGCTTTCTGTCCCGTTTATAACTCACAGATGTTCACTTCTACTGAATATTTGAAAGAGACGAAGCAACAAAGAAATTAAAGAAGAGGACAATGCACAAAGTTAGCTGGTCAGTAAGTTTACTCTTAGTTGAATGATAGCACTACTTTCAAAGGCCGACCCTGTTGGAAATTAAACGGTTTCTCTTCACTTCACATGTAACTTCACGCTTGCATTCATCTAGAATTTTACTGGGAGAATGTTGATATACTATACAGGGTGTTTAAAAAAAACCGCTACACGTCGATGTAGAATTTTTCTTAGCCCAACAACCGTTCCCCGTCGCTATAACCCTTCCATGACCCCAGTATAGAAATCATGAAAGTTATTCCTGACCTCAAGAAAGAAAGCTTTTATTTGCTTTTCAAATAAGAACGCAAAAGGTAACAAAAGCATGTAACAACCCTGGTTGGTTGGGGGAGGGGGGGGGA
>JAHWFP010246146.1:0-10830 GCA_023313725.1 Lithobius niger | reverse complement strand
GAAAATGTCACCACCAAATTTTCGATGTCCCCCCCGTCGAGATCCTGAAAAAATTTTGGCAGACCCAAGGTACAAAAATAGTGCGCCCCCCCCTCCCGAAAAATGTGCGCTTTTCGTATATCCATTGAGACCGTCTGCAGATGATTCCTGCAGCCAAGATTAGTGCTGTAGCCAAACTAAGTATAAGTAGCTCTCCAAACCGATAGTTACCGTTAGTTGTAAGGAAACGTGTCTCGTTTTTAACGAAAAGACATGTTGGTTTAAAAATGTTCTATAAAATGTTCCTTACACTTACTTCCTGTCGAGATTCGTACAATAAGTATGATGAACACTGAACACGCTTGAATGCCCACATCCGCAACATAGTCAGCACCTAAAAAACCGAAGAAGCCAAGAAACCAGGTGCCAAGGCTTTACTAGAAAGTTTTTTGTAAAAACTAGACTTGCTGAAACGGTACTAATAGCGTTAAAACCTTGCAACATTCACATCATGGGGGGGTCCAGAAGCTGGCGTGTTTTTAGAAATTTTGACTCTGAATGTGCCATTTTTGAGGTCCAATAATGACTTTTTCTTCCAGTTGATCAGTGTGCTTTTGATCCCCCCCTTGACGGCACCTGAAAAATGTATGAGCCTCTCGATGACCCCCCCTAATTCCCCCCCCCCTCCCCGGCGATAAATAATGACTGGTCCCTTACACCACTGGATACACTGAAAATTTGACTTTTTACACAGTTGACTTTTTAAAGCATTTTCAAGCCGTTCACATTGTTTCCATTTTCAAAGAGATGATTAGTTCTCGCCAATCACAGATTGAATTTGTCTACAGAATATGCTCATGGAAGATACATGTTCGCACAGAAAAAAAAATCGTAACGACGAATTATAAACAGAAACATTTTTTTTTTTTTTAGTTTGGCGTAGCAATTAACCAGTAACGCTGCCCAGCTACTATCTCTGCGTGCTTTGGGTAGAAACATCTAATTCAAGTGTCGGATACATGGGCGAGCTTCAGCCAAGGAAGGAAACAGCTCCGCACTTAACTGTGTTTCCGGCTTAGATTTGCTCGCGCGACCAGAGTTTCGAGTTTTGGTTTCGGGTTTCGAGACGAATTAAGTTTATTTCAGGCATCTGGCAACAGGTGTCGCATCCGTACAGTATGGGGTTTTTGATCATACGCTAGAGTAAACTAAATCTAAAGGAGTTGATAACTCATCATTTTCATAGACTCATGGTCATACTAATACGGCCAGAAGGACACGTCCATAGGCAGCATTTAACACGCACGTCAAATTTTTCTAATCGCTACTGGAGGTTTAGTTCAGATTTAATACCATTATTTCACGGTTATTGTGTTCCTTTCGATTTCATTGGTGTGTGGCGCAAAAACAAGCGTCCCTCCAGTGGCCATTGAAAAAAATTGTTTATATGCATATGTGTGCGTTTTAAATGCTTCCTATATGGACGTTTCCTTTTGGCCGTATCAGTCTGGCTCAGCAGTAGTACCTCGTCCTTTGATTTCAAAGATCGTGGGTTTGATTCCCCGCTCGGGCAGTCTGACATTTAAGTCCAAAAGGCAACGTAAATAGGTTTGCATCCGTATTTATTTTACTGAAAATACGCAGCGGGTGTTGTATTGTGTCAACAGACGGCGAGCACCGTCACAAGCTGGCTTCGTAAAAGTACGCCATTGTTTTGGTTTCAAAGCGATGACGTCACAAACTGTGGCATCTTGGGATAGCTCTGACGTATTACCTGAATGGATCAACCTATAACAATCGAACGTCATTGATTTTTTTTCAAGTCGAAATTGTAAGATTATATCTTGGCACCAAAACCAAATTTTTTAAGGATTCACGCCAAGCCTTTTCTAGTTTGAAGTCGTGATTTCAAACGCCAAGTTCTTTCGCCAAGTTTATCCCGCCGAATAAATAGTTCGTCTTTCTTTTAATGTTGGAAGTCATGGTGGGATGAACTTGGCGTCTTGATACCACGACTTCAAAAGTAAAGGGCGAAAAAGCTTTGCGGGAATCCCTTACAAGTTTTGTTTTTTTGGAAGATATCAAATATTTTTGTATTTCGTTTTTGCCAAAGATAAGGTCTTAATTTTTTCTCCTAAAATTTACAAGATTAAAAATGCATATAATGTTACGTTAAGGCTTACGTGACTAAATACTAACTACTTAAAGGCACATAAAGCCCTCCGTCCTGGCCGCATTACTCATACGTCAACTGCGCTAAAATATAGTTCACACGACCGCGGCGCGCATTGCTCTGTGAAACAAGCATGACGTCACATCCGACGCTAGATCATACTCATTTCCGAGCCGCGCTCATCGTACAAATGCTAAAAGGCAAAGATGAAGCGACTAGAGGTAAACAAACACTGGCGCAGATGACTGCACGTTATGATCATCAATGTCTCCTGTCTGTTGCTCCGGTAAAATACCTACACGTTAGTTTTATTTGAACAAAGTTGACCAAATAAAAGATTCTGGGGGTCTTTACTATATGTTGATGTCGAAATTTACGTCCTATCGTTGCCGACTATGTTACGTATATTAATTTATTGGCGATTTCAAGGAGGCATGCTTAGGGACCGGTCATTATGTATCGCTTTTTTTGGGGGGGGGGGGGAGAATATATCCCCCCCTCCTTTCTTCGGACAGTAAGTTTACGCCCCTGCGACCGATCTCATTATTCCTCCCAACCGTTATTTTTTTCCTTGTAGCCTAATTTGTGATTTAATGTTTTAGCCACAGATTAGAGAACAACCGCCCCACATGGCGGTTGTTCTCTAATCTGTGGTTTTAGCTTTATGCGGGAATGAAAACCGGCGTTACTGTACAGAAACAGCTTACCATCAAAAAAAAAAAAAAGCTTCTTCCGACCGACCCAAATTATAATTTAATTGGTACTGCAGCTTAACGTTTTTTTTCCTTAGGCCTTATGTCTGCTACGAGAATTTACGTCTGAAACTCAATCCGCAATATAATTTCTTCTCCGTCTTTGGTTTTGTCCATCACCATGTCAGGATCCCGACACCCCTGTCCCACCCCTTCTTTAATCCTAGTTTCTTGCGATAAACATAGGATAAACCTAATTGTTGATCCAATTCTCGTTTTGTCCTTTCCTTTACCGATTCGGTAGCAAATCTACTTGGTGGAATATATAAATGCGTTCATCACTCGCCATTTCTCCTGATAAGCTCAGAACAAGGTTAACTGGGATTGAAGCTGCGTACCTCGAGAACGGCAGCTACTATCTCACTTGGCTTTCGCTCAAAAGCGGCAAGTCACATGACTTGAAGTGCACGAAGAATCACTACGTCACAGACTAGGCGTGTAAACATCGCATGACGTTACCGTTAAAAGTAGCCCAAGAACGCCCGAGAAGCTTTCTGGCGGGAGTGAGATATTCCTCGGACCGAGCGGTAAAAAAGAAGCTTACTACCATACACGCGCCACATTTGTCATCAGGATCGTACCCTTAGACGATCAAATAAAAGGTAAATGAGTTCATATAAAACTATTTCCGGTAATGTATCGAGAAAAACGTTAAAATAAACCGGAGGGAGTTATGTGCCTTTAACTAAGTTAGGAAACCTAACTAGGTAGTTGAAGCAAGGAGGATATATGGTAAACTGGGTTTACCGGACAAACAGATTCACGATTTAAAGGGATATACATCTCAGCACCATTTTTCTCGATCCATCCACATCAAGTACGGCCCCAAAGGTCTATTTACTTACCGTTAGTCGTTCCCTAGCTAAAAATCCTTTTTTTAATGTGGCGTCTAGGAGATTTTCTGTTGAATAAAATGGAACTTTATTTACGAACGACCCGTAAGTATATGATGCTTTGCACGCTTACAATAACCATGACGTTTCATCTCTGTATGTGCATGTACTAATTTCCTAATAATTACCATGAGATCAAAAATCTAAAAGCGTAATGGGGTAAAAATTAAAATTAATTATTCCAATAGATCGCCGAAGCAAAATTGTAAGACATTAGCCTATAAAATTATAAATTGTGATGTTAAAATACGAGAATCATTCCGGTTTGTGACGACACGATTAATGCGTTCATGCTGGTTCGTCTATTAGGCACAATGCCAAATGAGACAGTAGCTACGTTCTTTGCTGCGGAGAACGCAGCTATACTATCCACTTGAAAAATGTAATCTTCTTTGCAGCAGGTTTGTTGAGGTTTTTACTGTTAATAATGGTGTAGTACCAGAGCTCGACTTTTCCGATGTACATATTAATGAGTTATTTATCTCTAAATGATATGATAAATCAATCTATTCTTAAGCTAAAACCTGTTGCAGCACACCAGATGGTATACCTAGTCAATTTATTCATAAAATTAACATTTTAACATTATAATATAATAACATTATAACATTATAACATTATTTTACCGATTTTGACTTGCCTCTTTAATAAGAATCGACATGAGTGTTTTGTGCCACCATTGTGGAAAAAGGCCTTAATTACTCCGGTCTATAAAAAAAGTGACTGGCTTCAACCTCTTAATTATAGACCGATCAGTTTAACTGCCCATTTTTCTAAAATCTTTGAACAAATTTTGCAGTGCTTTATTGCCGAATTCCTAGAGACTAGCAATCAAGTTGAAGTTACACAGCATGGTTTCAGAGTTGGTCACTCCACACTTTCCAACATTATTAATTTTTACACTAAGGTCTATCATTCTTACGATTTAGGGACCACTATTGACTTGTGGCTTTTTGACCTGGAAAAAGCATTTGATAAGGTTGTTCATCTAAAATTAATTCGTAAAATTAAGGCCTTGTATGGCACGCCATCAGATTTTTTATTACACATTTTTCATTATCGCATTTTAATTTTCATTATCGGCCTGAATATCCGTTAACGGAAATACTTGGTCGATACTGAAAATTAAATTCCGATAATGAAAAATGTTTAATAAAAAATCTGATGGCATGCCATAGCCTTGGGAATTGTAGGAAATACTGCTGACTGGATTGAGAATTGGCTGTCAGATAGAGAAATTTCTGTTGTTCTCAACAATTTTCAATCTATTTGGGGTAAAGTGACGAATGGGGGTTCCGCAAGGTTCAGTCCTCGGACCCCTATTATTTTCTATGTATATTCAAGATTTTTGTAAATCTGCGGACTTACCTGTAGCCAAATTCGCAGATGATACTAAAGCAGCCTTTATTCATAATAATTCGAATGATTGTATTTTTGCTCAAAACTTTGTTTCGCAGGCACTTGACTGGCAACTGCCTATTAATGCGGATAAGGTATGCATTGTGCACATTGGGTTTGCTAACCCGTGGAATGATTATGTCCTATTCCATACACCCATTTCCTCTTCTACTAATATTAGAGAGTTAGGTATTGTTATTGATGAACAACTGAATTTCTCATTACATGCTAATATGATTGCTGCTAAGGCAAACTCTGTTTTGTATATTCTTAATCATCCAATTTCGGCAGATTCAAGGGATAAAACTAGCTTCAAATCCAAAGTCTGCTTCAAAAGTTCAGGTTGTAAGGTTTCGGACCGTACACCACCGATTAGGCGGTCCCTAATCATTTCATTGTTGATATCTGTGATTTTGTTAAATTCACAATACTTCGTTAGTGTGGCGTCGTCACTTGTGTGCTCCACAATGGCAGCCATCAATTTCATGTCAATATGTTAACCCTACCAAGATACCCCTTTAACTACTAATAGGCTCTTCCATAATTATATATTGTATTAAGTTGCATCACATGACTTCCTGTTATAATTGTATTTAAAGAGAAGTAAACAGGAAGTTCGCTGTCTTATCAGCTGTAGCCTACACTCTGGTAGTCCGTGTGTTTATTACCATTGGTGCCCACGCTGGGCTAAGGTGTGTCCCCGCCTAGGACATCACAGTTGGCGACGAGTCCGGTACCTTTGGTAATCTTTAAAAAATTAAGCTTAAACTGATAGGTCTTCAACCACATCTTTGCTCCATATTTGTGGTAAGTTGCAAATTTTTTTCATTTTGGCAATGAAAATTAGTGCTCTGAATTCCTATCAGAGTTTAAACTTTTTCAAACAGTGTTATTTTGACGTGGTAGTGCTGTGTGGTACGAAATGATAATAGTTAAATTTAGTACCTTAACAACTAGAACCGAAGTGGGCAATTGGATTTATTAAGGTTAATTTTACCTTGGCAGTGTTCTAGAGCGACGCACTGGCGTGTCCGCACAGGCAGTATTATAAACCTGAAGGTTCGAAAAATGCGCTGCTAAATTAACCCTTGTAAATTCGATTGTGCCATTGCCCATATTCGGGCTAGTGTGTGCCGGTGTAAAATTTAACACCGTAGGTTTATGCTCAAACTTAGTGAAATCTGGTCTGTGCTGAGGCTTAGGCCAGAAGTGTTGTTTTGTAAAACGTTGCAAATGGTGAACGTAAAACATTTTTTCAAAGCCTAGTCCCTTTAAATTTAACTTGTAGGCAGTTAATTTATACAACTAGGTAGGCTACAGTCAAGCTTGATTTATTTCTGTGTTTAAATAAGTGACCGGTAGTCTTGAGTGCTCCAGTTTAATCCTTGCATGTTAAACAGGATTGTAATTAAATTTAATTAAATTTAATTTTGTAGGCTTATGCCAAAGACAGGTGTCGGTAGCAAACCACCTGTAACTGCTAAAGTTAGCAGTGAAAGTGAAACTGAAAATAATTCAGTAGTGAACGCAAGCGTTAATGAAGCTAGTTCTAATTTAAATCTAAATTTTGAATCTAGTGATAGTGAAGAGGACGTCAACATGGGTTCGTCTAAAACCGCTGGTTTATTTTCAGAATTCGATTGCGAGTCTGACACATGGGAGAAATACTCCAGCCGAATTCGTTACTTTTTTTTAGCTAAAGAAATACCAGCAACCAAGCAAGTTAATTTTCTAATGGCATCTGTAGGCCAGAAAATGTTTGATAGAATTCTTAATATCCTCTCACCTGATTTGCCCGACTCATTAACATTTGATGAGCTCGTTAAAAAAGTTTTAGACGACATTGAGCCAGTGCCCTCAGTGGTATCTGAACGGGTTAAATTCTTTAGAAGATCGCAAAAATCAGATGAGAGTATCGGGGAATATTTAGCTGCCTTAAAGCTAATGACGAAGTATTGTGACTTCGCAAAAATTAAAGACATTAACAGCGAAATGATTAGAGATCGCCTAATTGGGGGGATCCAATCAGAAGTCATTCAACGCGAGTTGTTGAAGCAGACTCTGGATTTAAAGGCTACAACATCCTTAGCTTTATCCTTAGAATCTGCTGAAACAGACCAAAGCGTTTTGAGAAGCCATTCTAGAGCTGTTAACTACGTAGCTAAAAAATCGGGCAAAACATCAAGTAGGCCTAAATCCACTAAGGATTTCATTTGCTATTGTTGCGGCAAAAATAGCCACGTGAAAACACGTTGTAAATATCGAGACTATACTTGTGGCCGTTGCCACACTGTCGGCCATTTAAAAGTCGTGTGCCGAAAAGCTAGTCATTCGAATAGAACTTTAAAATCACTCGACCACCCTAAAGCAAGTTCTAGCACAAATTTCAAGGCTAGGCCGAACACAAAACAAAAGCATAGCTACAAAAAACGCGTCAACAAACTCGAACACGATAGCGAAAGTGATAGTGAAGAAGGCCAGGATGTTGAAGCCGAAAATTCAGAGTCTGGTTCCGGGTCTGATAACGATTCAGACAACGACTATCTTGTACTGAAAAATAATACTCTTGGACTGAGTCAGGCTGCGGACCAGATTTCAATTCCCCTACAAACCAACAAAATAATAGTAGTAGTTAATTCTATGAAAATCCATAAATGGAAAATGCCAGTCTGCCTAAATGGTGTCAAGCTAGAAATGGAACTTGATTCCGGGGCAGATGCATCCATTATCCCTATTGAGTGGCATCAAAAATATTTTGCGGACTGTCCTTTAAAACTCAGTCCGTACTCGATACACTCATACACTGACGGAATTGAGAACACGATTTACACTGTAAGTCTGAAGGTTGAAGTTCACGGTCAAATCGAACATTTGGATGCTTTAGTTTCAAAATTATATAAACCTGCATTAATGGGAAAGGATTGGCTTTCTATTTTTCGAGTTAATTTCCATCCTTTTTACGACCTACAAACGAAAGTGAAACCTAAGAAAAGTGTTAAGAAAATTAAAACTAGCATTACGCCAGTTGACACTTCCGAAATAGTGAAGGGTTTCCCGGAGCTATTTTCTGAAGGCATGGGTAAGTTTAAGAATTTTAAAGCCAAAATTCATTTAAAACCTGATGCCAAGCCTGTGTACAGTCGTGTAAGACCGGTTCCGTTAGCACTCAAAGAAAAGGTTAACCAAGAAATTCTTAGACTGGTTGGCCTTGGAATTCTAGAGCCTGTGGAAACTTCTCAGTGGTCTACGCCGATCGTCATAGTTCACAAAGCGGATGGTCAAATCCGAGTGATTGGTGATTATAAAACCGCCGTGAACCCTCAACTCGAAGTCGACCAATATCCAGTTCCCACGGCCGCAGAATTATTCAGTGAATTAGCAGGCAGTGACACTTTTTCCCTTATCGATCTTAAGGATGCATTTCTGCAAATTGAACTCGACAAAGAGTCATAAGAAGCTTTGACAATAAATACACCCCTGGGTTTGTTTAGATGGCTTCGCGTACCCCTGGGCCTGGCGTCCAGTCCTGGTATTTTCCAGAGGGTAATGACTCAAGTCACCAGTAAAATCCCCAAATGTCTCCCGTTTTATGATGACATCCTGGTGAGCGGGAAGGGGGGTGAGCATGACGAATCGTTAAATAAACTGTTAAATGCTTTACAAGATGCAGGAGCCAAACTTAGGATCGAGAAGTGCAAACTGTCGCGGTCTGAATTAAAATATTTAGGCCACATGATAAATGCAGAAGGCCTGCATACACTCCCTGAGGTTATCGAAGCAGTCACAAACGCTCCTAACCCAACATGTATTCAAGAGCTACAGAGCTTTCTGGGTTTTGTAAACCATTACTCAAAATATCTACCGAATCTCGCTCATATTCTGTCACCAGTAACACGTTTGTTAAGCCCAAGTGTGAAGTGGGTTTGGGGGGCAGAATGCGACCGAGCCGTGAGTAAAGTAAAAGAATTATTTCTTAAATCAAAAGTTCTGGTTCATTACGATCCGAAATTAAAGCTCAAGCTCGTTTGTGATGGCTCACCCTACGGAATTGGCGCGTGCCTGATGCATGTCATGAAAAACGGTGAATCACGGCCGATAGCTTTCGCTTCACGTAAACTCACTCAAGCGGAAAGAGGCTACTCGCATTTTGACCGGGAAGCGCTCAGCGTGGCTTGGGGAGTGAAACGGTTTCATGAATACGTTTATGGTCAGCGATTCATACTGCAGTCTGATCAGAAGGCTTTAGTTTGGATTTTTGGCCCTAAAAAAGGAATACCGCAGATGGCAGCCGCCAGGGTTCAGCGTTGGGCAGTGATGCTTAATGCTTACGATTACGAATTCGAACACATTCCCGGTAAACTTAATTTGACGGCAGACGCTTTATCGCGCCTTCCCCTCCCAAATACCGAGGAATTCGAGAAAGCAGAAGAGCAGTACAATATTCTTGCTTTAGAAACTATTTCTAATCTTCCAGTTTTAAACGAGACACTCGTTCTTGAAAGTAAGCGTGATAAAATCCTTTCAAAAGTTTATCGTTATGTGAACCATGGTTGGCCTGACAAATGCGAAATTCCCGGTCTGTTACCGTACTTCACACGTCGTGCTGAAATCTCTGTCGAAAACGAAACCTTATTTTGGGGGTATAGAGTCCTGGTGCCGACGGCCTTGCGGAGACAAATCTTGAAAGATCTACACAGTGCTCACTTAGGCATAGTTAAATTGAAAAGTTTAGCTAGACAAAAAGTCTGGTGGCCTAAGATTGACTCTGACATTGAAAATAAAGTCAAATCATGCCAAAATTGTCAAGAGTATAAAGATACTCAAACGTCAGGTCCTAAGCATACGTGGGAATATCCACTAAAATCAAACAATCGCTTACACGCTGATTTTTTGGGGCCGATGGACAATTACATGTTTTTCATTCTTGTAGACGCACATTCAGAAATTCCTTTTGTGCATAAAATGAAGTCAACAACGCCCGCGCGTGTCATTGACGTTTTAAACAATCATATAGCTTTGTATGGTTTAATGGACAGCTTAGTTACCGACAATGCTGCCCAATTTTTGTCCGCAGAATTCCAAAATTGGTTAAAATCCAACGGAATTAGGCACATGACCGGGCCAAGTTTTGCGCCTTGGACCAACGGTTTGGCTGAGGTATACGTCCGTAATTTCAAGAGAGTCTACAAGGCCGCGCGGCGACAGGGGTCTACTATTCAAGAGAGTATAAATTCTTACTTGTTATCAGCACGAATCACTATCTCCGCTACCACGCAAGCAACACCCGGAAAATTATATTTTAACCGAGAATTAAAGTCTCGGCTGGATTTATTGTTCCCTGACCCTATTGCAGCCGTACGCCGTAAACAATTAAAACAAGTACAGAGCACCCACCATCGTGAGTTGAAAACGTATCAAATAGGTGAAAAGGTTTGGTATCGTGACTTTTCAACGACAAATGATAGGCTATGGTCAGTCGGTATGGTTAACCAAAAATGTGAAAATCAGTCCTATACTATCGTTGATACTAACGGTAATACGATTCGCAAACATCGCGAACAGCTAAGGTTACATACCGCGGAAAATGATTATCCAGAACAGCCTCCAAACGCACTTGTTTCGACGGCGAAAAGCA
>JAHWFP010246144.1:21970-45423 GCA_023313725.1 Lithobius niger | reverse complement strand
AAGTTGTGACATCCACCCAAAACTAAAACTGATAGAAAAACCCGCCAAGTTTCCAAAAACGATCGGTTTTTGAATGTAGTGATATCATTCAACCAAGGAAAGGCCGCCAAGGTCAATCCTATTAGCCAACTTAATCGCACCCAACAATACTTTGGATGTTAAATGAAAACTTGAAGATTGCTACAGCGAGTAGGAATCTCAAGTTTCATTTAACTTTCGACCTATTAGTCGGTGCGATTAACTTGGCTAATAGCATTGACCTTGGCGGCCTTTCCTTGGTTGAATGATATCACTACATTCAAAGGCCGATCGTTTTTGGAAACTTTGCAGGTTTTTCTACCAGTTTTGGTTTTGGGTGGATAAATCTTTCTCCCACCAATTCGTCGTTCAGTCGGCAAGCTAAAAAAAAAATGAAATCTTTATGAATTTGTTTTTAATTTTCCGTCCAACATTCGAGGATAAATTTGATATTCGATATCACGACTTCAAGAACTAAGAATGGCATAACAGATGAAGACTGTGTGCAGTTCTGACTTGCTTGGCAAAAGAACATCGCCTGTAGTTGTGACGTCACTCAGCTGTGTTTACTCTTCAATACGAGCTTGTGAATTTAATATGATCCATAAATAAAGTGTTAACGTTCATCTGCCTCGTTGGTCTAGGGGTATGATTCTCGCTTTGGGCGCGAGAGATCCTGGGTTTAAATGTCGAACGGGCCCATTTCTTTTAAAGTTTTTATTAAAATAACAGTATTACTTCTAACAAAATCTTACGTTCCATCTTTAAATAATCTGAATTGTTTTTCAGGATATTTTGTACCGTTTCAATGTTGCAATCTTTCTTGTTTACTATTTTGAAAGAAAACTGTAAATCATAAAATTTAAATAGAATCAGCGCAAGTAAACCAAGAGCTTATTAATGCACAAACGTCTTTGGCCGAGGGAGTGTCTACGCTACAATTCGTATTAGCACTTCCGGCAGGCCGTACTTATTAGAGTTCGTTTGCGCACGAGAATTTCAGAAAATTGGACACGAGGAGGAGGCGGAGGCAGAGCGGCTAACAATGTCAAAATGTTACAATGCTGCAACATGTAACAATAGGGTAACAATAGGCGAGGCGCACAATATCGGATTATAGCTCACTCGAACAAGATGCAAGATGCAAGATGCAGGAGTGACGAAGACAGGGTGGTGAATGTAGACGTGCCAGTTCATGTGGCTCAGAGTGAAGTCACAGGTGTCACAAGTGCCACGGATGTGAGCCAGCCGAATGGGTGCCACAGCCAAGAGGAGTGGTCCGTTCAGGGTAAACGCCGAAGATCGAAGAAGCGGCCTCGATTGGCTATCTCCCCCAGTGCGCAAGAGTTGTCCGTGTCCGGCCAAGACAAGGCAATACCACAGGGTGGTGCGGAGGATGCGGTGGAGGATGCGGCAAAATGTGATGTGTTAATGTGTGATGTGTTAATGTGTGCCAGCAGCCCAACGGCTGAAAGTGTGGTGCTCCCACTGTCTCAGGAGGAAATTGGTGCAGGGTGCCCTGCAATTCAGGCAGGGCCTATGACTTCGACCTCGCCCCAACCGGTGGTGTTGCCAGAAGTGGTTGTGGAGGCTCATATGGCAGAGTCCACGGTGGAAGTAGAGACTGACTGGGGTGGTGCAACCGGGGAGCTGGTTGAAATGGAGTTGGTGTCAGACATGTGCAGCATGGGTGATAAGGGTGGGAAAGTAGAGTTGGAATTGGGTTAAGCATTAATTCAACATCTGCTCATGGAATGTGCGGGGAGCCGCCAACAAATTCGAGGACATTTCAGTCTTGTGTAGGGACTTTGATATTTTGGGGAGTCTTGAGTCTAAATGTGTAGGGGGGCCCCTGGTGGGAGGCTGCACGACACTTGCAGGGCCACCTGGTTCGGGTATTCGGGTGTTCGTCAGAGACACGGTCCCCATTTTGTTGTTTCCCCACCAAACCTGCCCGGGGGTGGATTCATGCATTTTCTTGGTCTGGTGGGAGGGGCCGAGGGGAGGGGGGGAAGCCAGGGGGTGGATCGCAGTAGGTTTTGTCCATGTCACTGGGCGCATCACTGGGCTGGCGTGGAATGCATGGCTGGACTCGCTCCCTAGGCCACTAATCCTGGGCGGTGACTTTAATGCGCATCACTGGCTCTGGGGTAGCCAGAGGTGTGACAGCACGGGGAGGGTGATTTCGGAGTCGTTGGATAGGCAGCACCTAGAGGTTGTGCAGGATGGCACCACGACCTTCGTCAGGAGGTATGGAGAGGTGCTGCAAGAGTCGGTTCTGGATTTTTTCCTGTGTACTGAGGGGTTGGGGTATCATTTTGCCTTTCAGGTATCAGGGGACCTACGGGGTAGTGACCACTTCCCCATAGCCCTTTACCAGCGTGCGGTAGATTATCCTATAGTAGGTGGGAGAAGAGCCCGCCCGGTTGTATCGGCTGGTAATTTTGCCCCTTGGGTTGCCCGCTGGGTTAACAG
Organism: Lithobius niger; assembly: GCA_023313725.1. Taxonomy (NCBI): domain Eukaryota; kingdom Metazoa; phylum Arthropoda; class Chilopoda; order Lithobiomorpha; family Lithobiidae; genus Lithobius; species Lithobius niger. Next base: position 42,930 of record JAHWFP010246144.1, on the reverse strand, counting down.
AGGGGGAGGGAGCAGGAGAGCACCTCCTCGGAGGAAGGGAAAAGTAAATCCACCCTGGTGGACGGAGGTGTGCAGGAGAGCAGTTTGTGACCGGAGGCGGGCTTGGCAGCGCTTCAAGCGGCACTCCTCAACTGAGAGATGGTTTGAGTTTGTAGGTGTCTCAGCTGAAACACGGTTCATCTTGAGGCATGAGAAGCAGTCCTTCGGGGCGCGTCTGTGCGAGAGGATCGTGGCAGGGGTCTCTCCATGTGCAGTCTGGGGTCTTGTACGTCCGCAGGACCCACGCAGCTCGGTGACATGGGTCCACGACCAAGCAGGGGGTGTTCTGGAAGGGGGTGCTATGGCTGAGGCCTTCAACTGTAATTTCTCATTGATTTATGACTCCCCTAAAGGGCCCGCTCCCCCACTCCGGCAATGGTCTGGCTTCCCTGAGCCAGATGTCCCCCTCACTCTAACGGAACTGGAGGCCGCGCTTGAGGTCTGTAGAGCCGATGGGGCCCCAGGGATAGATGGGATAACCTACAGGCAGCTTAAGGATCTGAGAGAGGATGGCTTAAAGGAGTTACTCACTGTGTTTCAGGGATGCTTTGAGGGAGGGACGGTCCCAGAGTCGTGGCTATTCTCTATCCTTGCGCCAGTCCTGGGTAGGGGGAAGCCAAGAACGCAGGTAACGAGTTACAGGCCAATCGCCCTGCTCTCCTGTGCTAGAAAACTTTACGAGCGCATCTTGGTTGGGAGGCTGAATAGTGTGCTGGAAGATGCAGGGAAATTATACCATGCCCAATTCGGCTTCCGGAAACGGAGGGGAGCACAGGACGCCATGTTCTACTTGGAGTCCGGGATCAAGGAAGCGTGGGCAGAACGTAAAGTGGCTGTTGTCGCGTTCCTAGATATCAAGGCCGCGTACGACTTGGTTGACATTGCCTGGGTCAAGCCAGCCCTGCAGTCAATGGGGGTCAGCGTGACTCTGGGGGAGGCTATTCTCTCGCTTCTGGGTGCCCGGAAGTTTGCCACGAGAGTGGGAGGCTACTGGTCTGGTATCAAGAGTACGTGCAGAGGGCTGCCGCAGGGGAGCTGTCTAAGCCCAACTCTCTTTGCGGTGGCGATCAACGCTGTCCTCTGTGAACTGAGCCTCTATGGCTGCATCGTGGCGTATGCGGATGATGTTGCGGTTTGGGTAGTTGGCACTGACGTGAGCCATCTACTGGCGTCGCTCGAGGGAATTATTGCTACGGCTGTCACCCTTCTTGCGGAGCGTGGCTTGTCTCTGTCTGCACCGAAAACGGAGCTGATGATTTTCTGCCGAGGGCATAGGCTAGATGGCACTATTAGGGTAGGGGGTACGGTTGTGAGGGCTGCCACCACTGTGCGGTACCTGGGTTATAGGTTGGACCCGCAGCTGTCTTGGCTATTGGATGCGGGTTGGGTAAGAGAGAGAATTGTGGCTCGGCATGGGGTCCTCAAGTCGCTGGCGTCTAATAAGTCGGTGGCAAAGAGGGCGGTCATAATGTCACTTTACAGGGTGTACATTCGGTCTTGTGCAGATTTCCACCTACCCTTTCTGCTGGCCTCGAAAGGGGCCATGCAGAGGGTGCAGGTGGCCCTTAACGGCTGCCTACGGACGGCGACGGGCTGCCTACCGTCGACGCCGGTGCCAGCACTGCACATAGAGGCAGGGGAGGTACCGCTTCGACTCAGGGCCAGAGAGGTGTTGGTAGCCCTGTGTCTCAGAGCGATTGCCAGGGGCGGCACAGATCCGGTGGCAAGACGCTTGGTTTATTACACCTCGTTGAGCCCGTGGAACCGTAGGGAACTTGGGGCTCTTGGGATGGGTGCCACTCTACTGCAGCAGCGTGTTCTGGGTGTCTTCCCAGCCCCTAGGCTGGTGGGTGGTGGGTACCCATGGTGCTGGTGTGATGAGGTACTGCCGCTCTTGGCCTGTTCTGAGAGTGTGGGGATGGGTGATGACTGGGTTGACATGTACTGCGACGCATCGTTTTTCGACGGGATTTGGGAGGGAGGAGCAGGTGTTTGCGTCCCAGAGCTTCGTCAAGAATACAGCTACTTCCTCAAGTGCCTTCCTTCGGCCTTCGTCGGGGAACTGGTGGCTCTGGCGATAGCACTGGATGTCGGGTTGGACCTGCAACTCAGACAGTTTCGGGTCTTCTCGGACTCTGCGGCTGGCATACGCTTTCTGCAATCAGCTTTCCGGCGGCATGACGTCTGTCACCCACTTGTGGTTGAAATTGGCCTGAAGCTTCTGAGCGCCGTACAGCGGGGAATCAGAGTAGAGGTGCGGTGGGTAGCGGGACACAGTGGTTGCTACGGCAATGAGCTAGCGGATGGGTTGGCAAGGAAGGGGTTTGAAGGAAGGATTAACACTGCGGTGTTTCCAGTCACGCCCAAGGACTTCCAGCCAGTCCTAAAGTGGGTGACTGCCAGGGACTGGCAGGATGAGTGGGATAGCAGTACGGTAGGCCGAGTGCTCTATGATGTCCATCCAGAGATTTCCCGGCCGTGCAGCCTGGATGTATTGCCTAGGAGGGACGCGGCTCTGCTGTCTAGGCTCAGGACGGGGCATGTCCTGCTACGGGCCCATGAGTTCCGTCTGGGCATGGGCCCTACCCCAAACTGCAGGTGTGGTACGGAAGCTGAGACCGTCGTTCATTTTCTCTTGGTGTGTCACCTCTGGGCAGCCTACCGGGGCCATTTGTTGGGGAACTGGAATGCGGACCTGAAGGAAATTCTTGGCGCCTCCTCGCACGAGGCACGAGTAGTTACTACCTTGCGGCAGGTTGTGAAGTTTTGCAGGGAGACAGGGAGGTTTCGATAGGCTCAGTTCGGGTTGGTTGCTGGGTGAGACAGGTGGGGTACGTGGAAGTACAATTACTAACCAGTATGAACTCAGTTATATCGTTGTTCAAGGGGTGTACTCTGTTGTTCTGAATTTCTTGTATAGGTTAAGTATAGGTTAAGTATAGGTTAAGTATAGGTTAAGTTTAGAGTGGAGAGTGTAGCGTGTGGGCTCGTAGTCTCCGGTAAGAGAAATAAATAAATAAATAAATAGATGCAACGATGGTTGGATGGCGGGAAACTAACATTGTCGTTTTTTGAGTTAGCTAGCTCGTTGTGTAGAACCAAAATTCAATAGTCTTGATTTTTCCTTAAATCTTCAAGTTTTAAACTGTAGGGTGCGAAGTCTTAAATTTTGAGGCCTCAAAATTAAGCGGCCGACATGACTGAGTAACTTATTTACTTTTTCAATAAGGGCTTCGGGAAGCCAGTTGAATTGTTTTCGCGATTGTTGCCACGATACTGGAACAATCCAGAAACAACTACTCATCGAGATAACGCGTGCTAAATCCAGAAATACGCTAATGTGTTTCCATCAAATAATAATCATGGGACAAACCTTCGGCGGAACCTAAACATAAGTATCCATTTCTAATGTTCCGTTTTTTCTAAAACAAAAATCGGTGTACAGTGGACACATACAAAATGGAAGCGAAAACAGCCAACAAATTAACAGCAAAAAACGGCTTCGCCGCTTAGACAAAAAAACATTAGAGCTCGTATCCCCATACTCACAGCCTTGAAGGTACACGAATAAAAACGAATTAGAGTTCACTCGAACGCAACGAACTATAATTTGAACTCCAATTCGCAAAACGTAAACCCACAAATACACACAAAAAAGACGCCATAAACAGCAAAACGCTACAAAATTGAAAGATAAAAATGCATACACAAAATGAGCACAAATTATAGTTCAAATTATAGTTCGTTGCGTTCGAGTGAACTCTAATCCGTTTTTATTCGTGTACCTTCAGGGCTGTGAGTATGGGGATACGAGCTCTAATGTTGTTTTTTTTCTAAACGACGAAGCCGTTTTTTGCTCAGTTATTATTTCCCTTGTCACAGAGACGTCTGGGAGAAAAGGTACGGTTTTTTTTCCCAACTCCAGGCGACTTGATTCAACATCGCCAGAATTTCATTTCACCAACACAACGGTAAAAGGTGTCAACGTTTCGGCTCGCACGTAATCTGGCGTCGGGTCCCGCCATTTCTACGCCATTCGGTCTTGGTGTGAACAAGCCATCTCCTTCGCCCTTCAAGGTCGTTCAACACTGTCGCATGCTGGGTTGCCGCATGCCTGGAATAATACGTTAAAACCTATACAGCGTATTTGTAACGTGGGTTACGTGGGTTAACGTTGGGTATCGGGATTGCCCAACTGGCCGCTTAGTTCATGGCCCACGTTTAGTATCGCAAGTGACAAATTTACGGCCGTCGTTGCAGCGTGTGGTATATAATTCGAGTTAATAGCGTTTAAGAATGATGCTAAAAAGTACGCATCGTAATTCCTGAGTCAGATCAAGTATTTCAATGTCTTAAAAAGCTTTAACTTCCGTCCGGCGGGAAAAGTTTACATACCCTTTCCCCTCTTCCTCTCTAACCCCCTGGTCGAATTAGAACAGCCAGTGGGCGCTCATTTTATTTATTTAACTGCAAAAAAAAAAAAAAAAAATAAATAAATAAATAAATAAACAGAAGAAAGTAGAGGTGAGATAAGCGCCCCTGAGTAGTGTAGCAGGGAGAGGGGGAATGGAAGAACGGGAACCAGCGCTCCCTACCCACGAAAACCCATAATATGTCATAATGCTAAATAAATTCTTCGACAATATGTGAAAAAGTATTCTCAACCAGCCGAATACGGCAGTGATGTCGTGCCGTAAAATGCTTCAACTTCCCTGACTCCATTGGGGGTCTAACAGCAATCCCCCAGACACCATAGCATATTGATTTAGCATAGTTCGGCCTCCTGCGAATTTTTTTCCTGGCTCTGGCTATGATGCCACTGCGGTCTGGTAAGAAGACACTTTTGAAAAAAATGTCTTGTGTGTTGTGTTCCGTGGTAATCGGTTATTGCGATAGACGGCAAGAGATTTCGCCATCCGTCACGGTTCCAGTAACCTAGTAAGCGGTTATGGGAACAAATGTTCCGACGCATCTTACTGCGAAAAGTTCTTGACGGTAAGTCCTGGGGTATATCATTCGGCACAAGCCAAATGTAAAAGACGTTTTTTTTTTTAACTGTTTTCGTTGTATTAGTGTTTATCTGTTTGTACTTATTTTTGGATTGTATAAATATTTGTACCAGTTTGTTCTTGTTTTCATACTGTATGTTTTTGACTGTGAGTTTGGATTGGTTGTTATGATGATCGGCTGTCGTCCGGCGCGAGCCAATTATACGCATAAATACAATTATTTGAGCTCGTTTACCGTCATCTGGCATCTAATCTCGAACTGATATTCGTCCACACCCCCACCAAGTTCGCGGTTTGATGAGGGCTAACTATTTTCGCCGTCTTGTAGCCTAGCTGCCTTTTGGGTGATCACCACGCACGCATGCATGCATGCTAAGCTTGGAAAACATTGTTTAACCTTTCATGTAAGTAAGGATCAAGTTCCAGGAATTTTTCAAGTGGACTTCTGTTATAGTCTTGGGATTCTAACCGGCATTCGCTTGGTTTAGAGACAAAGACGCTGACTGCTGGCCTATGGCTGCTCGCTTTGCTCGGGACCGCTACGGTGGCTTACGAAGCTCGCAGTGTGTTGAGTGGCTCTGAAACAATCAGTTGTTTTTCCGGGATGCGAGGGACTTATAACACCCCCCCCCCCCCTGGTGCAAATACGGTTTGAATTTCCAACTACCCCCCAAACCAAATTCTTGGTACGCTACTGTATCTGCCCGTAACAGCTTGAGCAAGAAATCCGACGAAATTTGCCCTACGTACTGGAAGCGGACTTCAACAGACCAATTTTATCCCACCAATTCTTTCTTTAGTTGTTAAATAACTAAAAAAAAAATACAAATATGTATGAATTATTTTTAAATTTTCCGACCACCCTTCGAGGGTGAATTTGATGTTTGATAACACGACTTCAATCGGTGAAAAGTTTTCAGGAATAAGTTTGTTTTTCATTAGTATTTGCATTTGCATTAGAGAACTAGACTGGCGCAAACAGCTGAAGACTGTGTTCAGTTCTGGCTTGGGAGAAGCACGTCATTTGTTGGTGTGACGTCACTCAGCTGTGTCTACTCTCGAAAACGTGCGTCTGAATTTAATATGATCCATAAATAAAGAAGCAATGCCCAGCTGGCTCGTTGGTCTAGGGGTATGATTCTCGCTTTGGGTGCGAGAGGTCCCGGGTTCAAAACCCGGACGGGCCCCATAGTTTTTAATTTGAAAAATAATGTTGCGTACTTCTGACAAAACATCCGTTCCAACATTAAATAAACTGAATTCTTTTTCATGATGCTGCGGTTTTTTTCTTTTTTACTAGTTTACAAGAAAAATGAAAATCATAAAACTAAAGTAGAATCTGCGCAAACAAACCAGGAGCTTTTAAATGCGCACATGTCCCTAGGACGAGAGAGTGAGTTTCCCGTGATACAACTGTCGTTTTCATTACATCCCTTGTAACAAGAATGTCTGGGAGAGCACCTGTAGGTTTCGTTTACCTACTTTCGCCAGAAGGGCTACTGATTCAACATTGCCATAATTTTATTTTACCCACACAACGGTAAAAGGTGTTATTTTTCCGGCACGCACAGTGAACTGGCGTTGAGCCAGGAGGTGAGACCCGAGATTTATATCACAGTCGGCCTTGGTTTGAAGAAGCCATATCCTTTCCCCATTCAAAGTCGTCTAAAACTAGCACGCAGGGTTGCCACGTGCGTGAATAGCTCTCATCCTACCCGACTCCCGTTGTTCGTTCCTACGCCCTAACTCTTCCTCCTACTCGGTAAAATTCATGACAAAGCATGTAGCCGTCATGTCACCGTCATGACAAAGCATGACAAAGCATGACAAAGCATGTAGCCGTCAAAGCATGTAACCGTCTGTCATGTTTTTCATTATTTTTAATTTATTTTTTAAATGCGGAGTTTTTTTATTTGTATTAAACTTAAGCCATAATTATTACTCATAGAGTATACGTTTATTTATCACTAATCGAGACCATTTGGCTCTTCGTTCTATAATTACACGTTTACTGTCTTATCGCATCACTGTTCAAGATTCCGAAAGCATCAGTCTTCGCTCAACGACGAGTAGACCTAACCCAGTTAGCCAATAATGTTCTCCGCTTTTATTTCTGGATTGTAACTCGATTTCGTAGTGCTCCATCACAGTTCATACCGTTGAAACTAAACGCTGACTAGCCCTTTCAAACAACTTTTGTTAAAAAAAAATTTAAGGGATGTTTTCTGAAAGGGCTATTCGTCGTCGAGTTTCCGCGTTGTGAACGCTGATGCGGCACTTCGGAAGATAGTTAAATTCATAAACACCAAACAAGAAATAACAATGCTGTCAACAATGACATCTTTATCGCATTGTCGACCTTTCTTACTTCATCACGATTCATTCTTTGTTGTGTGTGTGCATTGTTGTCGGACTGAAATAGTGAAATAGGGCCTTAGGGCCTCGGGCAAATGACCAGGAGTGGTTAACGCTCGTTAAACCCTTTAAACCCTTAAACCCTTTAGTGAAATAGGCCTGCAGCCTGGAAACACGTCTGCGGCCTTGCAGTGGTAGAAACACCGGTTCTCGTCAGATCCCCGAAGTTAAGCAGCATTGGGCTGGATTGATACTTGGGTGGGTGACCGCCTGGGAATCTGGCTGTTGCAGACATAGGGCCTTAGGGCTTCGGGCAGATGACCAGTAGTGGTTAACGCTCGTTAAACCCTTTAAAACCCTTTTTTAGCGAAATAGGTTATCAGCCGGTTTTCTCGGAAAGATGGCTCGGTCTTCGGGTCTCGACATTATTGTATTTCAGTCCTCGGAAAGTGGCTGATAACCTACACTTCGGAGATTGGCTATTTTCGCCTTGTGAAAACACTCCAAATTCCATTTTCTTTCAGTTTTTTCTCTCCTGCTTTTACTTTATTAATAAACAAAAACGTATCGTTAAAAGTTAAGAGTAAGGGTCTAAAAGTCAAAACCTGTAAGGAACACGGACAAGCTTTTGACTGCAAGGGTCCAGGTGTCAAATTTGGCCAGTAAGACGCTGCTAAGCATTAGATTAGACCTTTACTACCCAGGTTTTGAGGAACAGATGTCTGAAATCGTCCTATAAAGACCCATGTGATGATCCAATGATAGTGGGGGTGTGGATTTCCTACTTTGCTTTAGGTTGACATTTTTTTTTCGGTTTGGTAACATGGCAGCAATTTCAAGCAAGACAACCTGCTACAAGTGTAAGCGTGTACACCCATTCTGTCTGAATAGGTTGGGATGTTATTTACAAAGTTGAATTTACAAAAGCCAACAGCGAAAATCGTACACTATAAATAACGTAGTTCAGTAAGCTACCTTTATGCACTTACGTTTCTTCTGAGTGCAACGGAGAGGTTACGCTATGCAAGTGATCTGGGGGCGAACTGGGTAGCCGGTTCGAATCCGGGTCATGCCACTCCGATATAACGTAAGTGCATAAAGGTGGCTTACTGATCTACGTTATTTCTAGTGTATGATTTTCGATGTTGGCTAATTTCCAATTTTCCTTACTAAGTCATTAACATGATAACCGGGTAGTAAGGGTCTAATGCTTAGCAGCGTCTTACTGGCCAAATTTGACACCTAGACCCTTACAGTCATAAGCTTGTCCGTGTTCCTTACAGGTTTTGACTTTTAGACCCTTACTTTTAACTTTTAACTTTTAACGATACGTTTTTGTTTATTAATCCGTGTTACTTTGAGAATTGTAATAAATAGGTGTGGTGGTGGATGGGGGGTGGGGTGTGTGTGACACCTTTATATTTAATTTGTTGTTTGTTTTGTTGCGCCGCCTTTAAACTCGGTAATTGGCTACGGCCCTTACTAACCTGGCTATCGCTAGTGTTAACAATGGAAACAAATCCTTTAATCTTCAGTCTATGTCTTGTAGCTGGCGTTTGCTAAATGGCATTTTTGCATAATAACAATGTTTAAAACAATGTAAAACAATCAATCTGGTCGTTTAGAGCTCCGTAACCCCTGAATCACTTGACCAATTAGAAAAGGCCATATGGAAAGGGCACATCTACGGAGCAATACCTGTAAAATGAGCTAAGAACCAGCTTTACAGGACAAATATTTTGACGTGTAGAGAGGACAGACGAAAGGTACATCCCCAGAACAAGAACAAGACCAAGAACAAGACCAAGAACAAGAAGTTGTCTATTTGGCCTCTCTCTGTATGTCTGGTTTGACTGGACTGAATTTCACAATTTTTGGACGATATCAGACAGGCCTTGACTAGACAAGGCTAGATTCCAATTTGGTTTAAAAATTTTTTATTTTGACGGAGTTATAAGCTCTCAAAGTTGAAAGTTTAGCACAGAGATAAACATTATCTGTAAATTTACCGTAGTAGATAACCACGCACCGAGATATTTACATTTAGTTACGACTTCTGTTTCCTGCCTACGAAAGTACCATTTTTCTTTTTTCCTAAGTTTTCCTCCCTTTCTGCAGGCCATAATTTTTTATTACGCCAGGTTAAATTTACGGGATGTTTCCTCCCACCCCAAACGCACAGGTTTAGAAAAAATTCACATAATTTTTTAGTTCAGCAACAACTGAGCAAAAAAATTACACCATATCATAGACATACGTATGTGACCAAAAAAAATTCATTAAACATATTTTTTCTAGTGCGGATAATTAATTACTAAAAAAAAAGCAATAAAATTAACAAAAAAGTTAAAAAAAAAAAGTATTTTATTGAAAACCATAAAGTAGACATCATATTGCCTAAAGTGCTTGTTCGGACATTCTGAACTTCAAATAAATTGACTTCTATTTTTATACATTTATTAAAATTTAATTAAAATGTAGGGCAATTAAATTTCAGAAAATATTTTCTTTGGGCAAAACGGTTCAAAATCCCAAATAATCGCTAGTTCAGATGGTTGTACCTGGTCAAAGGAATGCTGTGGATTTTTTTATCGGAATTTTTAGTCAAACGGTGCTCCATAGTAGGTACTTTTTTCACACATAAAAAAAAATCAATATTTTGAAAAAAATCATGCTCATTAAAGTTGATGACTGAACAGGATAAATGATTTCACACGTTATTTTAGCTGCCGAGAACCGACTTACTAGGTTCAATGCATTCCAGTTTTGTATTCATCATCTGGCTGGCCAACCTGAATCTTTTTTTCTGTCGTTTTAGGTGATTTCTAGCTTTCATCATGAGGTCGGAGCATTTACTCTGCGACTTTCGTTTTCGCGATTTGTCAACTTTACCCAAACCGTTGGTTGCGAAGACACCTGGTGTAACGCCTAGATTTCGCAAAAGAAAGTTCTAGGCTGGCCGAATGCCCATCATGATAGGTAGCAACTGAATCGTAGGTGCCGATTTTCAGCACTTTCAACCCTGCGAATTCAGTTTTAGGGCAACGCTTCCGGATCATCTGGCATGGATTTCAATTGATTTCAGGTTGCTTGGTTGTTGGCAAGGTGGTGTTGCTATCTATCGGTAGGAAAGGCAACTACACGTTGACTCGTATCAGTCTACTTATCATTGTCGGACAAAAATCGTAGAGTATGTTAAAAAAGACAGATGCTATTTAGTTTTAATTTTACATTTCCGGTTGACAGAGCTTCAATTTTAAGAAATTATTCCGTAATATATTTTAAAAATTTGTAATTTTTTTTTCTTTAAAGAGGCACCTTAAGGGATTTTTTTCTCGAATTTTTCCAAAACATTAATCGTGCATTGTATCAACAACCGAATCAGCAAAAAACAAAATACAGATTTTTTCCCTAAATGCAATGTCATTACCTCTACGTTTAATTTATAGTTCCTTTTCAAGATCACTGATATATAATGAAAAGTGAATACATCCCTGTTTAAGACTACAGTGTTCATTTCATAATAATTTGAATCACTTAAAGGAGTACCTACGAACACAGGCTTTGTTTTCTTGGTACAATTTAAATAGTATCCTAACAAGTTTATGGTTTAATCCCAGATTGGTCAATTTGTGCCACATTTACATTTTTTTTACATTTAGTTCAACTGACAAAGAGCTCTTATCTTTTAAATTCAGCAATGAAAGCCATATAGCCACATTAAAAAAAAAGCGTTAAAAAATACCTAGGTCTTGTTCGTAGAGCTACGTCTTAAGCCATAAAACTTGAGCTTCGGTTCATTGGTTCGATCTCTGGTTGTAGTACAGCTGTTATGGGCATGAATTTGGGCTAATCATGCACATCGAGCTAAAAGCCATGAAATTTGATACACAAGTCATTCTTAGCTTACAAGTCGAACCAGCTATGGAACTCCCTCGAGATAACCCCTTAGGCCCTTCCTGAGCCTCCACACATTCACGTCTATGAGGCTATTGACCAACAAATAACTGCTGATCGTGCTAAAACATGAATTAATAACAAGTTATTCTTTGCGGTATATATTGTACCAGTCGTGGAACCCCTATGAAATATGCCTCACCCACCTCCCCAGGCCTCCGACGCCCCTGTTCCACCTCCCTGAGTGACCAACTAATTCTTAGAGATCAAGCTAAAAGCGTGACATTTGGTGCATAATGTTATTCTTTGCAGTATAAATCGAACTAGCTATGGAACCCACTTGAGTTATCCCCTAAGGACCCCAGCGCCCCGTGTTGTGTGTGTGTGACAAGGCTTGTCAAAGAAATTCTTGCAGATAGAGCTTAAAGCATGAAATTTGGTACAGTAGTCATTCTTAGCAGTACAAACCGAACTAGAATTTGTTGGTCATCACTCTCATGGAGAGGACACACGGAAGCACTGGGGGGACGTCTATCACTGGAGGCATCTCATGGGGTTCGTAGTTCGATTTCTACTGCTACAATCCATGCTCTTAATACGTTCAGCAAGAATTTGTTGGTCATCGATGCTTCTTGGGGGTGCACAGGGAAGGAATGATGAGGCTGGCTTTGGTGATATTTCATGAGGATCCATGGCTGGTTTGATTTATACTGCTAAGAATGACTTGTGTACCGCAATGCATGCTTTTAGTACGATCAGCAAGAATTTCTTGGTTATCAGGTTCATGGAGCGGCGTAGAGAGGTGCTGAGGGGTCTAGGGGGATTTCATGGGAGTTCCATAGCTACTTCGATTTGTACAGCTAAGAATGACTTGTGTGCCATAATTCATTCGTTTAGCACAATCTGCAAGAATTTGTTGGTCAAGCTTCAGGGAGAGAACACAAGGTGTGGGTTGGGGGCCTTGGAAAGTACTTCGAGGGGTTTGGATAGCTAGATCGATTTGAGCTGCTAGGAATGATTGTGTGACAAATTTCATGCTTTTAGCTCGATCTGCAATAATTTTAGGATCGCGAGCCTAGGGGTTATTTCGTAGGGTTCCATGGCTGTTTCGATGTGTACTTCGAATGACTTGTGTGCGATAATTCAAGCTTTTAGCTCGATCAGCAAAAATTTGTTGGTCATCAAGCCACGGAGGCTGGGTGTGTGGGGCACAATGAAGGGGGGGGCGGGGGGCCCCCCCGGGGGGGGGCTATAACTCATGGGGTTTTCCAAGCTAGTTCGATTTGTACAGCTAAGAATGACTTGTGTACCATATTCCATGCTTTCAGCTCGATGCACATGTTTTTATTGCTTAACAGCTGTACTAGTGAGGACAAAGAGTCCCAACAACAACCAGATATGTTCACGCTGTGGAGGTCAAACGGAGAAGTTGTTGTCAATAAAATGTTTAATGCAGTGAAATAGTTATGACACAATCCCAAATATCGAATTATGTTGGTCTATATCAATTCTAACTATAGGGTTTCAAAATTTTCCATTTCCCCCAACAAGATTAACAACAACAATATTGTTGTCACACTAAAATAGTGTTCAAAAGGCCCTGGTCCATGATAATACCTAAGTTTTATGCTATAAAAATTGAAAGTCGCTTCATTGGTTCGATCTCTAGGTGAGAGCAAAATTTCCCCCAACAACAACAAGAATAGGAACAACAATATTGTAGTCACATTAAAATAGCATTCAAAAGACCTTAGGCCGTGTCCATACCTACGTTTTAGGCTGTAGAACTTGAAAAGCGATTCATTGGTTTGATCTCCAGGTTAGGACAAAGACTCCCAACAACAACAACAACAACAACAACAACAAGAAATGGCCATACTGTGAAAGCCGAACGGTTTAATTGCTGGCACTCAAATTTTTCATGCAGTCAAATAGTTACGACGCGACCCCAAATACCGAATGTCGTTGGTATTTTTCAATTTCAAAGTTTGATGTTTAACGTGGAAGTTTATGCTGACTCAGCTTGAACCCTGTTAAACGTCAAACTTTGAAATGCTATAGTTTCGCCCAAAGGGTTCAAAGGGTTTTAGCGAGCGTTAACCACTCAGTTTCAACCAGAATTGAAAAAAAAAAACAATAAGGACCGCGAGATGTCTATCACTGTTTTTCGTTTCTTGATTTCGCCTGTGCTCGTACGAAAGCAGGTTCGGCCTTGAATGACGTCACCGACCCATACAGAGAACACCAGACGTGCTTCTGAATTTAATATCTTCATAAATAAATACAGCGTCTTGCAGTTGGCTAGTTGGTCTAGGAGTATGATTCTCGCTGTGGGTGCGAGAGGTCCCGGGTTCAAATCCCGGACGGCCCCTACATATATTTTGCATAGATGAGTATTTTGTGTCAAGTCGACGATCCGTTCAGAGATTTCCCTTTTTTTTTTTATATTTTATTTTATTCCTATTTTCAAACTCATTCGGTGTTTGCTTCTCGAATACGGTACACAACTTCAAACCAAGATATTTCCAGAGGCGCATCAACACTCAAAATGAACGAAACAATTCGATTGCGTTTTTTTCTAGTTTAAGAAGATAGTAAAACGCTTGATCTGTTCACTGCATACTTGCCCTGCGTTATGTTAATAGCTGGGACGTAATTCAAATCCATGGCACCTGGCTGTTACTAGAGGCTGACTGGTAATGGTAACCGGCCACTAAAAACCATGCCACACTTTATATGCTACGATTGTTTGTCCCGTATTGGTGATTTGTCACGTATATCTCCAATTAAAGGCCGGTTGCCACCAAATTAGCATTGCAGCATGTAGGCCTATCGAGTTCTCTCTCGCAGGAAGCAAAGGAATGCACAAAGCAAAGCGTTTAAGCACTACAGACAAGCCACGTGACTCCTTAATTATTGAGTAAACATTTGGTACGCCGTAGTGCACCTGGAAACAAACTATAAACATTAACGATATTAGTGTCACTAGATGGCCCCAGGGAAATTTCTGTATATTTTTCCATGGCGCCATCTAGTGACACTAACATCGTTAATCTTTACAGCTTGTTTCCAGGTCCAAGAAGGCGTACCACATTTTTACTCAAGAATTAAGGAGTCACCTGGCATTTGTTTGTAGCGTTTAAAAGTTTTGCTTTGTGCATTCCTTTGCTTCCTGCGAGAGAGAATTCGATAGGCCTAGTAGATGCTGCAATGCTAATTTGGTGGCAACCGGCCTTTAATTGCCCAGTAGCAATGATTGGTTACATGCACTTACATTGTTTCAATCCTCAGTTTCGTGCCTTTCCCAGCCAACCAACCAATTTATTCCAAACTTGGCAAATAAAAACGAGTTCGTTTGATGTCGAGTGTAACGTTTAATTGGATCAATATCAAAATAAGAGAAAAAACACAAACGACCTTTCCCTGTAATGATTTTAATACCACGTTACACAACGTTATTCTATTGTTTAGTTGACATTAAACCTATTGCTGCATTCAGACTTCTTTTTTTTCGTTTAAATTTTTGACCAACATATGTAAGCTAATTACTGGTGTTTGTGTGCCTCTTTGGTAAATAGCTTAGCTGAAAAACAGGTAACTAATCGTCATATTTAGCCATGAAGGTGATGAATGGCAAGGAAACAACGTGATTGAAGAAAGCAACTTAATAAAACATGGGAGTGTGTGTGTGTGTGTGTATATGCATCTGATTCACGTCACTTTCAATCTAATTTGTTTTAACTTTCAGCATTATTAAAAACTAGCTGGACCCGTGCATGCTGCGCGGTGAATGAATTTCCTGGAGTTAGCCTCTCCCGATGTTTCGTCCTGTTAGTAAAGTAAATGGTGCTTTCAATTTCTGCCCCCAAAACGACGACCTAGGTTACTTTATATTTAGCATCAGCAACACGACAAACAGATTCATGAAAACTGGTTGGTTTTAACTGGTTGGACGCACGGAAAAAAACTAGGCCTGCATGGTTGCCTGAAGCGTGAAGGTGCGCTGATTGAGCGAGCAAAGCGAGTCATTTCCGCGCATAGTAGATGTTTTCAACGTAAAAACAAACACTTTTTACTGTATGTGGACTGCAGATATTCTAAGAAATGAGATAAGTGAATTGGTAACAACAAAATTAGCTTGCATGCTAATAACCAGTACATCGATATTTGCATTTGTTCTTGAGATCAAATAAACCATATGAAACGTAGTTCGACGTTAATAGAGTGAGCGAAGGGATGGGCATACATTTTCTATGTTATAGTGAAGTGAATTAGTTAGTTGTAAATTGGTGTGCAACACTTGCAGCATTGACGAATTTGTTACATTCCGTGTCTGCCCCATCTATACTTTGTTCCACATTATGCTTTCAGAAAACTGACTGTATGACGGCACGTTTTCTTTCGCTACGAGTGCAAAAAATCCATAAACATCCCATTCGTAAACTCTAACAGTAACTTTGTTAAGTGTACAAATGTGATATTCACATGTTTTTGCACTCTTAGTGCAAGGAAACGAGTCGTCTTCCAGTCAGTTTTCTGAAAACATAATGTGGAACAAACTATATTTACCCCCAGATATTTTCAACCGGAAACGGCAACCAATACCTCTAGATCTGTGGTGGCGGGGGAGGAAGGAGGAGAGAGCTGGCAAAAACTGGCTGTTTTAAGCTAGGTGAAATGACTTACAGGAAAAGCCACGCATTCAACACGCCATTTTCGTAAGAGAAATTTCCGTTATTGAGTTAAATCTTCAAAAACGTTAAATTTAATTATGTATTTATGTGCGACATTTATTCTACGTCTTATAATACGACCTCAAACATTCATTATTTTATTAAACATGGTAAAATTGTTCCAATTTTGTGAATACAGTCTTGCGATTTATTCCCGTTCGCTGCCCCCATACTCTAACTGGTATTTGCTCCCCAACCCCCACCCAAAAACTTTTTCAATGTTAAACAATGTTAAACAAACGAAATAAGCAATAAATAATAGGAATTAATAAAGAAAATAATAGTAAATGTTCGCTCCATCATGTAATGAATAACGATTTCACGTATACCAGCATGACATACTGGCAATCCCAAGAATAGATTCTGCGAAGCTAATGTAGACCTCTTTTGGGCGCAAGTGTTGTGGCGGTTGACATAAAATCCTGGCTACGGCTCTGACTCGAAAAATAATTTACGAGCATTTTTATTGCTCGTGGTCCTGGCCTACTAATTCCTAACCTATTCCTAACAAGTAAAGCATGCATTTTGGGATCAGTGCCGCAACTACCTTTTTTCCAAGGACGGGTGCAACGACAAAATGTTGGGGCCCTCCACAACAAGTAAACAAATTTAGGGGCAACGTGACTCCCAACCCTAACTAAAACGTAGTGACATTTTTCTTAGGTGGTGGGCCCCCAACTGTTGAATTGTGAGCCCCCTGCTTTCTGGGCCCGGGTGACTTGCATCCCTTGCACCGCCCCTAATAGAGCAGTGACATTTGCCGCCATATTGGCACCAGTATAGGTTTCGGAGGGCATAACTACAAGGTGCACTACATAAAAATGGAGGGAAAAAACAACGGAAGAGCGGATTTCTTAGGCTTAAAATAACGTTGTTTTCTCCAACAACAAAAATCGCGCGTTTTAGGTCTAAGAAATCACTCTTCACTGCATCGGCTTCAGTATGACGCACTTCTCTTTCTCTCTGCAGTGCCCCTTGCAGCTAACCCATTAAGACTCTAGCATAGAGTTATATACATTGATACTACGTCGTGTCAATGCTCTATTGAGGCACTGTATCTAATCAGAGTTGCAACAATTTATCGTTAGTGTTTTTTGGCAGAAATAAATCTGTTTTTACTGGAATCTCTCATAGCGAAGCAATTTATGCGGTGACGAGGAATGTTCTTTATTAGGACAGCTCGAGGACTCTGCTTCATCCTTTAACGTTCACATCATTGGTGGGACCCTCCCCCTCTCTCCCCTGCTACATTGAATCTCGCAATACTTCGAATACGTTACTTCAATTATTGCTCTTACACCTTTACATCCAACTATTAGCTTGGCACGGACCATTGACATTTTTGTTTCGTAAGCATGTTTCGTGTGTGCCTGTTCAGAAGCACGTGCTGCCATTACGTCACTGAACTTTACGGAGAATATCAGACGTGTTCTAGAATTTAATATCCGTAATAAATAAATCGGGGTCTTCAAGCTGGCTCGTTGGTGTTGGGGTATGATTCTCGCTCTGGGGGCGCGAAGTTCCGGGTTCAAATCCCGGTCGGCCCTGCATTCTATTTTGCATAAAATAAATTTTACGTCGTGTTAACGATCCGTTCGGAAATCACTAGCCTGTAACATCATCGGCGTTCATCGCGTATATTTTGCGACATTTAGATTTTAACTTTCCTGTTTTGTTTCTCGACTTTGTTCCGCCGGTGCAGACTACGACCTGCTTGAGCGGTATCCTTCTGTTCTTTTCGATAAAAGCTTAACAGACTTTCTAACGTAAAACTAAAGTTAAGCGGAGATTGTCAAAAGTTATCGACAGATGATACTGGAATAATATCAACGTTAGGCGTTTGACAAAAAGAAAATAACGACAGAATGCTATTGTAATTTGTGTAATTTAAGAAGATAGAAAACGCTCTATTCATAGCTGACACGTTTTATTTATGAAATCACTAGCGCCCAGCTGTTTTTAGAGACCGGCTGCTAATGGAGACCGGCCACTAATAGCATTTCATGCTGGGTATAACCATTGTTATCTGGTACTGATTATTTTTAACATTTACCGCCATTTGTTTGCTCCGTAACAATGATATATTGCGTACGCTTACATTGTTTTAATCTTCAATTTCGTGCCTTCCTAGCCAACCAAGCTACTCCTAAATTAGTAAACAAAAAACGAGTTCGCGTTTCCCACCAAGCTATTCCTAAATTAGTAAACCAAAACGAGTTCGTTTTTGTTTACTGATCTAGAAATAGCTTGGATGGCTAGGAAAGGCACGGAATTAAGGATTGAAACAATGTAAACGTACACTGTAAAAAATATTTCCGTTTTTTTACGGTGACAGTCAATGGTAACACTGCTAACAGGAAAATGAACGTAATTTAACGGACGTCCCGGTATCTTGAGCAACGGTTAAATTTACGGAGCATTAATTAAGTAAAGATGAGTTGAAGTCACGCCAAACAGTAATTATCAGTCTAATTACGGTACTTTATTCCGTAAAATATATTTACAGGCATGTTCCGTAAATATTTACGGACGTTGTACGGTGAAAATACGGAAATTTTTAACAGTGTACGTTTAGGGTAACGAATAACTGAACCGAGATTAAAAGAAGACAGGAGCACAAACAAGCTTTCCTGTAAGGATTATGATACCGCGTTACAAACGTTACTTACTGTTAAGTAGACACTAAACCTATCTGCTACATTCAGACTTTATTTTTCTGTTTTAATTTTTGGACAACGTAGATAAGCTGAGAACTAGCGGTGTTTTTTTTTTTTGTTTTGTTTCGTATCAATGCGTCTGACTGAACGGCTTTCGCTTACAACAATTAACAAAATATAATCGTGATATTTGCTGGAATCCCTTTTACACGTATGAGTGCTGTGATGGCTTACATGTCTTTTGCTTGTATCTGTCCATTTAGAGCTTTAAGATTTTTAAGGCTTACATCCATAATTAAAAAGCTTAAGCGTTTTTTAATACTAATATCTGCTATTTTTTGTTTGTTGTCCCAGCAAAATTGACAACAAAAAGGATATTGCAATCACCTTAAAACAACTGTTATAAGTCTTTCCCCCTTTTTAATACTCAATTTTAAGCTATGAAAAATCAGTTCTTTGGTTCGATCTCTAGGTGAGAACAAAATTTCCCCGACAAAAAGAACAACAACAAGAATATTGTAGTTACATTGAAATAGCGTTCGAAAGTAACTGGGCTTTGTTCATACCTACGTTTTAAGCTAGAGGATTGGTTCATTTGGTTCACTCTCCAGGTGTAGTACAGCTGCTACGTGCCATAATTTGGGCTATAATCATGCACATCGACCTAAAAGCCATGAAATTTAATACACCAGTCATTCTTAGCTTACAAAATAGAACTAGCTATGGAACCCCCTCGAGATCCACCCTAAGGACCCTTCCTGCGCCTTCACCTTACTCACCACTGTGAGGTTAATGACCAACAAATTCTTGCTGATCGTGCTAAAACATGAATTGGTACATGAATCATTGTTATCAGTACAAATCGAACCAGTCGTGGAACACCTATGAAATAGGCCAGCCCCCCCCCCTCCAAGGCAACCCGCACCCCTGAGCCTCCTTCCTAAGGCTTATCCCAGAAATTCTTACAGAGAGGTAGAGGCATGAAATTTATTACACAAGTCATTCCTAGCAGTACAGATAGATCTAGAATGTGTCGGTCATCACCCTCATAGAAAGAACACAGGCAGGCACTGTGGGGCCTTTGGGAAATCTCATGGGGTTCCATAATTAGTTTGATTTCTACTTTACAATGCATGCTTTTCGTGTGTTCAGCAAGAATTTGTGGGTCATCGATTCTTCATTGGGATGCACGGTGAACCTGGGGGAGGCTTTGGTGGTATTTAATGGGGGATCAATGGCTGGTTCGATTTCTACTGCTAAGAACGACTTATGTACCACAATGCATGCTTTAAGTACGATCATCAAGAATTTGGCACGTATCAGCCTCATGGAGCGGCATGGAGGGGGGGGGGTTGCTGAAGGACCTTGGGGAGAGGGGTTTCATGGAAGTTTCATAACCAGTTCGATTTGTGCTGCTAAGAAGGACTTGTGTATACCAAATTTCATTCTTTTAGCACTTTCTGCAAGAATTTGTTGGTCAGGCCTCAAGGAAACAGCACAAGAGGGGCATGGCGGCCTGGAAAAAAAGGGGGGGGGGGGGGACTTAAGGGGTTTCCATAGCTAGTTCGAGTTGTACGGCTAAGAATGACTTGTGTGCCAAATTTCATGCTTTTAGCTTGGTGTGCATGATTTTATTGCTTAAAAGCTGTCTAGTAAGGGGAAAGAACCCGAACAACAATGCTATTTGAGGCCAAACAATGCTATTTGAGGCCGTACAACAATGAAACTGAGGCCAAACGGCCATGCTCTTGAGGCTAAACGGATAGGTTGTTGCTAATACAATATTGCTCTTGTGGTGAAATAGTTGTGACATGACCCCAATATCGAATTGCGTTTGTCTATGTTTATTCTGGGGAAACTATAGGGTTTCAAAATTTTATATTTTCCCCAACGAGAATAACAACAACAGCAACAACAGTATTGTACTCACCTTAAAACAGTGTTCAAAAGGCCCTTGTCCTTCTTAGTTAGTACTTACATTTTAAGCTATAAAAATTGAAAATCGGTTCATTGGTCGAACACTAAGTGAGAGCAAAATTTCCCCCAACTACAACAAAAACAGCAACATCAACAATATTGTGGTCACATTAAAATATTATTCAAAAGTACCTAGAAGATGGCCATATCTACGTTTCAAGCTATAAAACTTGAAAATCGGTTTAATGGTTCGATCTCCAGGTGAGAGCAAAGAGTCCCAACGACAACAACAACAACAACAACAACAACAACAACAACAACAACAACAACAACAACAACAACAACAACAACAA
>JAHWFP010246144.1:1237-15329 GCA_023313725.1 Lithobius niger | reverse complement strand
TTTTATTTTGGATAAATAATTTATTATTTTATGTTGAATTAACGATCTGTTCGGAACGCACCAGCCTGCAACATCATCGCGTATACATATTTTGTGGCATTTAAATTTTAATACTCCTGTTTTGAAACCCGTTCCAATTCCTGTAAAACTAGCCTGTTTCTCGAATTTGGTTCTCAGCTTCAAACTACGACCTTCGAGAGCGGTACATTTTCGTTCTGTTCGACGAAAGCTTAACAGACTTTCTAACGTAAAACTAAAATTAAGTGGACATTGTCAAAAGAGGTGCAGAGATACTAGAGCAATGTCAACATCACGCGTTTATAAAAAGTAAAGAACGATAGAATTCAATAGTAATTTGTGCAATTTAAGAAGATAGTAAAAAGGCTGATACGGCGTAAGTATTCTATTCATAGCTGGCACGTTTTATTTATGAAATCACTAGCACCTAGCCGTTTTTAGAGACCGGCTGCTAATGGAGATCGGCCACTAATAGCATTTCATGCTGTATACTACCATTGTTTATCTGGTACTGACGATTTGTCACATTTACCGCCAATTGTTTGCCCAGTATAAATGATTTGTTTCGTACGCTAACATTGTTTCAATCTTTAATTTCGTGCCTTTCCCAGCCAACCAAGCTACTCCTAAATTACTAAACAAAAACGAGTTCGCTTTTCCCACCAAGCTATTCCTAACTTAGTAAACTAAAACGAGTTCGTTTTTGTTTACTGATCTAGGAATAGCTTGGATGGCTAGAAAAGGTACGAAATTAAGGATTGAAACAATGTAAACGTACGTTTAGGGAAACGTTTAACTGAACCGAGATTAAAAGAAGACAGGAGCACAAACAAGCTTTCCTGTAAGGATTGCGATACCGCGTTACAAACGTTACGTACTGTTAAGTAGACATTAAACCTGCTGCTGCATTCAGACTTTTTTTTTTCTGTTTTAATTTTTGGCCAACGTGTTGTGCACCCTAGTTGTGATGGACATAGAGATGTGGCCAGTTGCGTCCAAGCGGTTGGACATTCAATCAGATTTCAATAAGGAAAAAAAATTGGTAAGTGGTGATATTTGTGCATGTGTGAATTTTGAAAGGGTGGTATTTTAGTATGGTGGTATTTTTTACCGGTGGTATTTTACCTGGTGGTATTTTGTCGGACAACCTGTGACTGAATGGCTTTGGCTTACAACAAATCGTCATATTTAGCCATAAGATGATCCGCCTACTAATACTTGGACGTTAAATGATAACTTGATACCGCTAGTAGCAATGTTCTAGTTTTCATTTAACTTTCGAACTATTAGTAGGTGCGATTATCTTGGCTAATAGGGTTAACCTTGGCAGCCTTTCCTTGATTCAATGACATCACTACTTTCAAAGGCCGACCCTTTTGCAAACTTAGTGGCTTCTCTTATACTAGTTTTGTTTTTGTGTCAGCTTAAGGTCACTTTTGTGTCGCCTTTCATGTCACCTCTTGAGTCACCTCAAGGTCAACGCTTGGTACCTCTTTTCACTGATTGTATCAATTCAAGGTGCCCCTTTATGTACCTCTTGTATCACGTCAAGGTCACCTCCTGTGTTACCTCTTGTGCAACAACTTGCGCTTCATCAAGTTCACTTTGTGCGTCCCTTCAAGGCCACCCTTTGCATTACCTCAATGTTTGCTTGCTATCTCGCCGCCAGGTCACTATCGTTACCTCTTGTGTCAATTCAATGACCCCTCTTGTGTCACCTCAAGGTCTCCTTTTGTGTCACCTCAAGGCTCCCTCTTGTGTCTCCTCAAGGTCACCGCTTTTCTCACCACAAGGCCACGTTTTGTATCACCTCTCATGGCACCTCTTGTTCCCCCTCAGGATCACCTCAATGTGACCTATCGTGGCACCTCTCGTGACACCACAAGGCCACCTTTTGTCTCTGCTCTTGTAGCACCCGCTGCCACATCTTATGTCACCTCAATGTCGCCTCTTTTGTCCGTATTTCTTTTTCCCCTTTCACACTGGCGCTAAATATTCTACTTATTTGCCTTTAATTTATTGACTCGTTTGGGCTATATCATTCCTCCTTTTTAGTTTGGTTATAAGGAAGCAATTATTACCAGTCACTGCTCGAAATGTCCATTGCTTGAATCATAATTATCAGAAGCATAATTATGAAGATCTACATCATTAAAAACTTATGCTGTGAGTGTGTTTGTACCTCTACTCCTCTTGAACCAAGGCACCTCCAAAGATGGTAGTAGGACCAAATGAAAAATAATTAAATTGCGCTTTGGTTAGGCCTATTTCCATCGCTGTAACTTGATATTATGACCCTCAAATACGCGAAAACACCTGCAAAAATAACGTCAAAGTATTTTTTTTACCTTCATGATGTTTGTTCATGACGTCATAGTGTGTTTACGCGAACCTCCTCGAGCGAAGCGAGACGGCACCAATGGAACGAGCGACGTGACTATTTTGTGTTAAGACAAACGAGGAGTATTAGACAGTGTTAAGGCTCCGTAAAGCGGTAAACGGAAAAAAAAAAACAAAGAAAAAATGTTCGGAAAAAATACAGGAATAAGAATCCAGAGAAAAAAAACCCAGAGGAAATAAAATCCATAAAAAAAAATCCAAAGGAAAAAAAATCCATGGAAAGAAAATCCAATATAATTTTTTTTCAGTTTATATAGTATTATTTTTTTTATGCGTAAAGCATTTGACAGTAGCAGCGCCTATTCGACGAATTATTATACTTAAAGAATACATACACTTTATGAGGAATTGTTGAAAAGGCTTTGAGTTTGTTTTTCAATATCAAATGAATTGGTGTTTAGATCTATGGAGACTAATGCTGGTTGGAGTCTTGACAATGGCCGAATTGAAAACACCGATATAATCACGTGACTTCTCAAACATTACTGAAGCATTACAATTCGTTACTTCACGTTCCTACTGAAATTTATATACTCCTGTTGTGTTTTATTTATTATTTATTTACTAGAAATGAATGTTTGTGTTTTATTTATTTATTATAAATAATACACGAAGAACAAGCAGCAAATGAATAAATTATAATATACTCACAGAATCACATAATTCTTTCATCCTAGCTTGTAGCAAACGTATTGACAAAAAAAACTTCTACTCTGTAGCATAAATTTTGCGTTTCAACAAAGACTTCCTAAATCTATACGCCAACATGTTTGTCAACTGAGCTATCATTACATGGAATAAAGAAATTTGTAAAATTCCTTTCAAAGTCGACACATTTTGTATTACAGCACAGTTAGCCAAGTTGGGCAACCAGGGGCATTCCAAGCCGATTTTTTTTTATTGGAGGGGGGGGGGGGGGGGTAGAGGGTGTGTGAATCTGAAACTTACTAGCTGATCCCATTATTTTGTTGAAAGTCTTTAGCCTTTTTTTTTATATTTCTTGCTATTTCTCTCGTTTTAACCCCGTTATTGTTACTTTTGTCCCGCCCTCTGTTATTTTCCAGCTAAGACCTATTTGGCCAACTCAGAATTTTTTTTTCTGATTTTTTGGCGGAGAGGGGTGGGGGTGGGTGGAGGGGGGCAGTGTGTCCACTTCCGCTTCACGAACACCACGCATTCCTTATTTTGATCCTCCTGTTGGTACTGTGATCCGTCAAAAGCTATAGGGTCTAAAACTCTCCAAAAAGCTCAATCAGCACAGAAATCTTTATACCCTTCTTTTATTACGAATGTTACATATTCAACACATTCTATTCTAAATAACTTTATTCAATTTATTATGCAGACTTCATAAATGCTCGGCGTTTGCACCTCCATGAATGACAATGTTCTATGAAAGTAAACACAAAATACAGTCTCCAATTTTCGAGCGTATACGAAAACCCAGATATTTTTCTTCTTAAGGCAACCTGGGCCGAATTTTCATCTCCGCCCCCTTCAATGAGTAATGGTAACTCGTCCAAGTTCTCCAGTTGATGCCATTGGCATACGAGTCGTGCGGGCCGTTTAAGTATTCGCCATTCAAGTTGACAGAATGACAGTTTGTGTACCACCATCCACCCTTGAACTGTTTAGCACAGGTGTTGACGTCATTACGGTCGAAGGTCACGAAGGTTACACCGTTAAATGCTCCAAATGAATCTCCTGGAACTAAACAAGAGGAACAAATTCAGAAAATAGTGACCATTCAAAATCATTCTGATCATTTTTATGAGAAAATAATAGGGAGGGAAGACTGGACGGAAGAAATGTGCTGTTCGGTGTTTTTTTTTTAACATTGTTCAGCAAACTTAGAGCACTTTCCTAAACCCACCGAAGCACTGTCACCATAGCAAATCAAATTTGTTCCTTAACGTCCGATGAAGATTCTGATCCTCCAGAGTGACGTCACCGATGAAGCATCGTTTCTTCGAATTAGTTTTTCCGCTTAATTTACCGATTGAAGATGTCTTCCCTGTATTTTTCTATACTCAAAGGATTATTCGTGCAAACATAATCGCAATTGGCAGAGATTTTCGTCAGGCAAAGCATGCCCACAAATAATGCAGCATTATATTTTGACACTGCAGGCGTGATGGTGAATATCGCTGAAGCATCGAATCTGTTCATAGCGTGACATCAATTTTGACGGAATCCCAGGAATCGGGTCGAATCGGCTACGGACCTTTCCGAATAGGCTAGAAAAATGCTCTTAGTGTGGGGCGGATGCTTCTGTAAACTGTGATAATGGATACGCAGAATATAGACAAGTTTATTAATCAGCGAAGACAACTAGCTTATGGGCTGAATATTGTAAATAAGCCTCGTACGCTGTAACAAACAAGTTAACTGTGCAATCTCAACGAACACTGCATTTACACAACCACTTTAAAGCTATTTGTAAAGCTGCGCATTGTGCTGTCGCTTGGATTACTCGTATAAAACCGCGTTCAAAGAACTTGCTCTGATCTGTCGTCACAGAATGAAAGCGATTCATTAAAGGGATATACCTCCCAGCGCCAATTTTCTCGATCCTCTACATCAAGTACGGCCCCAAAGGTCTATTTACTTACCGTTAGTCTTTCCCTTGCTAAGAATCCGTTTTAAAATGTGGCGTCTAGGAGATTTTCTGTTGAATATTACTAACTTATTTACGTTCGTCCCGAACATATATGATGCATCGCGCGCCTACAATGACCTTGAAGTTTTATCTGTGTGTGCGCAGTATTAATTTTAATCGTTTGGTAGTAATTACTATGAGTTCAAAAATCTAGATGGCTAATGCAGTAACAATTAAAATTAATTATTCCAATAGATCGCTGAAGCAAAATTATAAGACACTAGTCTAGAAAATTATAAATTGTGATTTTAAAATACAAGAATCATTCCGGTTTTTGACGACACAATCAATGGGTTCACGCTGGCTGGACTATTGGGCGCAATGCCAACTGAGACAGTAGCTACGTTTTTCGCTGCGAGGAACAAAGCTACCGTCTCAGTTGACCTTAGCTGTGGTAAATACGCGGATGTGATCGTCGCGTGGGTGTTGTGAGGCAGGCGGAAGGTTATAAGGCAGGCTGGATGTTGCTTTAAGCGGTTTGGCATTTGGAAGCGATTCGTCTGTACCCATGTAAACACCTGGAAACGCACTGAGAGGCTGGCGCAGGTCAAGAAAAGATGGCAGACGCACTTACTGCCCCCTTTTCATTTATCTTACTGCCACTCGTATTTTAGGCAAATAATTGTGAAAATAATTCAGGATGGCTAGGCAATCCACAAGGACTCGCTTTTTAAATGACCTCATTTTCTTCTTGCGGGTATTTGGGCAGTGTGATGCGTCTACTATACCCCAAAGGGAACACGCGAAGAAGGGCTGTGTGCCTCGTAAGTGAATCGAAGGCGAGTTCTCCCATCTTGTAAGCACGCGCTGGATTTAAGGTGCTTTTCAAAGTGGTCATGTAAGCGTAGTGAAAAGTGGACGGAAGGTTTTTTTTTTTTTACCAATTCTCTTTGTGTAATGCGTTATAATTAAAAGTGACCGGCAGTTATTCACTTTGTAATAAAAAAAAGAGCTTCTGTTACATAAAGCCTATTTACTTCAACTTACCTGTTTCACTTTCGCCCGCATATTCTCCAATAGTCAGTTTGTAATTCGTGCTTTCCTTTCCAACTTGAAATAGGCTGTATGTGGCATATGTTGAATTGCCTTCGTCAGCGTGTAAGTCGAATCGCAGGATTACTTGGTCTTGGTTGGTCAAAACGTGGATGTGATCATTGCCTATTTAACATTAAAAAAAAAAGTAACAGTAAGGAACATGAAATAGAATCACGATAAGTTTCAGCATGAATTTGGATAAATTTAAGATAGTTTTAGCCTCTGCTGGAACTTCCTGCTCCTGGGAAAGAATATTTGGTAATTATGCAGAAAACATCATTTTAAAGCTAGCAACTAACTTCAGCTAACTTAACACTCCTTTTGCCGTTCCAGTTCGAAAAATCACAACAAAAACGTGGGCAAGCGCGTATTTATTTTTTAAAAAAGAATTATTAAAACGTGTTGAAACTCTACTCACAGCCACGCTGGCAACGCAGCCGTTCTGTGAGACGAGAGCGTAACAAGAACGCCCGATTTCGACCATGCAGAATGGATATTATCGCTGGCCGGGACAAGTTTTTAGCTGGGGTTTTATTTCTACTGTCTACAGGGGCGCGCTCACTCACTGTTATACACATCGAGAATTTGTGTAATCAGAAGTAGTATGATGCAAGCATTTGTGAAACAAGGAAACAAAATTATACCACTTCCTCGTTTCACAAAGGCTTGCGTTACACTTTTTCTGATTACACCAATTCTCGATGTATATTTGTAATAGTGCGCGCAAAGCACGCCACTGTGGACTGCCATCCCGGCTACAATATCTCGATATACACCGTCTGCTCCTGGGAAAGAGATAATTTCCGTTTGCTAATGTTTTGGTCGAAATCGGGCTTTCTTGTTGCGCTTTCTTCTCACAGAATGGTTGCTGTTGTCAGCGTGGCTTGAGAAGCGTTTTAACATGTTTAATTAGTTCTTTTTAAAAATAAATAAGCGTTCGCCCAAGTTTTCGTTATGATTTTCCGAACTGGAACGACAAAAGGAGCGTTAAGTTAGCTGAAATTAGTTATTACCTGCAAAATGATGTTTTCTGCGTAATTACTGAACATTTAAATGCGTAGTTCGCAAATGGATGGCTCCCGATTTTTACTTGTGATTAATAAAACCTTCACCATAGATAGGAACTTTACTAGGTATCGCATCTCAACTCTTCCGAGGCTACGCAGAGCCCTGGAGGTCGTTGTGCCTACACTGTGAATACAATGTGTACTGATGTGTACCTTCTCAGCCTCCACACGAACTATGTACTGAGACAACACAATTTGTACACTGGTATTACACAAGCTGTGACGAGAATGTGTACTGTCGCTGCACAGACTCTGTACTGCCAGTACACAACTCGTGTGGAGGCTGAAAAGGTACACATCGTCTTGAGAGTGTACTAATAACTCTGTTAATGCTATTCTCTTCGAAGTAGCATGAAGGAAAAGGAATATTAGTGGCCGAAACTACCGCCAGGGCCCCGCATAGGACTGGAAGAGGTAAGATGCGATATCTAATTATGCTTCTAAGCTTTGGCTTCACGAACTAGAATACTCTCCACATTTGTCCTCTTTGTTGGATTTTATAGGTACCTGACATGATTGCTCCATAAACACTTGCTAAACAAATAAAAAATAAAATAAAAATATGCCTAAATATGTGTGGCGCCATCCAGCGGAGGGTCTTTACTACTCTGGCCACCAAGTGTATGAAACTTATACGAAGTCTGGCTCCTAACCAATCTTTGGTTTGATTTCATGCGCACGTATTTCTCGAGATGCCTAAACGCAGTAGCTGAAAAGAAGAGCGGTTTCTCCCATTTTGCTTAATCGTAATCCACTATGAATTACGGGCACAGCAGTGTTGGTGGTTTTTTCACGTGAGCAAGCGTCATCCCGGTCTTTCTTAGTGTAATGAACTGTAGTGTACTATGATGTACTTGGCTGGTACACCTTGCACCACGTGGGTAACTATGGCGTAATGAAGACAAACAAGTGTTGCATGTGTAAGCTACAACTGAAGAGACAGTTTACTTCCTGTTGGCAAGCTGTTACATAGCTACAATAAATCATGTGACAGGAAGTATGGTATAAGCAAGCTAGCCTAGTAGAGTTAGTTGAGTCAAACTAGGATGGTTAACAAAAAGTAATCTAACTTGAAAGCGTCCATTGTGGTGCAGCAAAACTACACCACACTTCATTTAGGGTTCATTTATAATATTGATTTTGACAATCATGTAAGCGTGATGCTCGGCTCTTCAAACTGGAGAATGCTCAACACTTGAAGCGCGAGCATCTACAGTTGTGGAACAAGAAGTGGACCAACGTGCGCGTTTTGATGTTTTCAGGTGTCACGCGAATATCTACTGGACCTAGATCGGTGACGCTTAGTTGTTGCATGCTGGGATAGGAAAATGGCGGCGCCAACGTTTTCCATCGACGCCACAACAAGAAAGGAAAACGTGGTGTGCGAAAAGGTTGAATGCTCAAAATTACAGTGACCTTGACCCGCACGGCAACGAATCAAGGTATAATGGCTGATTCCCACCAAAATCGGAATTAGAATCGAATCGGAAAAGGAAGGCAAAGTGCACAAATGCGCATGCTCAGACGCTTTCCGATAACTTTTCCGTTCCGAAATGCGCCCGACTGCTGGTTAGCTTTTCCGATTCGTTCCGTTTTGAAGTGCATATCGGTTAGCCAGTTGCCTCGCTCCTACAAGGCACGTGACACTAAGGCCACACAACCCGGTCGCTTTGAAACTTGACCGAAGAAGTGCGCTAATAGCGCGGTTAAAAAGACCGAACTGCCGCGATGATCTTTAAAACACGCATTCGTGGCCGTTATACTACGCAGTAGGACTATCAGGGAACCTTTAAAATAGCCTTTAAAACATGGAAAATTTGGGCATCTGCCTACGACACAAGGACTACGAACGACAGCATGATATGAAGGCAGAGTGATATTATGTGACCTACCGTTTTTATTTCACATTAGAAAACAAGCACGATCGCTTTTAGCTTTCTTACTCTACCTTTGTTTACAAAGCTAATCTATTTATTAGCTGGAATAATCCAACGGCTGCAGCCTACGCAAGTAGGGTGAGGAGGGAGATGGGGAAACGGGGGTTGCCTTGTCGGTCAGCCGGTCTGGGAGTGGTTAAGCTCTAAATACCTTGAACCAGTCAGCTAGTGCCCATTGGCTAATCGTTTAAGTCTTTCGACCTCGGTAGGAATGGTCGTACTTTTTGTTCAGTTTTCTGTTTTCCGTTTTCCTATTCCTTTTCCGTTCCGATTTTGGTGGGAATCAGCCATAAGTGTGAGGTCATGAAACAACATAGTTGGATCGGAGTAGCGGGCTGCCAGCATTAGCAAGCTCACGCGTCTGATTTGCGTGACCAGATATGCTATACTTGTAAGCATAGTAACTCTGGCGTGACGATGTCGCGAGCGGGCCAAGCAGACTGTCCGCGCGCACTGCCTTGCTCATGAACTGGCGTACGCGTCACGCTCACGCACAAGCGTTTATATCGTAAACGAGCCTTCAGCCTTTGGCTGTTGCCGACCTGGTTTGCTGGATGCGATGGAGGTGAATAGGTCAAGTCGGGTTGTCACCCCATATCGTTTCTTTCACTTGATCGTGGACACACTGGTGTTTGAATATAAAATTCCAGCGAGGCATGTAAGCCATCAATAAATGCAGTCCGTCTCTCCTACTCACAAAACATTTTACTCCAATATAAATTTTCGGCTGTCCTGGCAGTCTTTTTACAAAGGAACATCGTAGTAGTTTTCCTCATAACTACTAGCATCTGCTACGATGTTCCTTTGTAACAGGTGGCTACCAAGACTGCTGACAATTTAGGTTTTAGTAAAGTTTTTTTCGAGTAGGAGAGGCTGACTCCTTTTATTGAAAACACTGATGATTTCTTTGCTGCTTCTGCATGGACGAAGGATAATACCGATTATAACAATGCACACCATTATACCACCAATGAATGCGAGGAATTTCTGATAGGATTTATATAGTAAAATTGTCCCTCTCGTGGCCACATTTTAGTTTTAATTCGTGAGTAGTTTTTTACAACGATTATTTAACCGTTCATTTCATTAACTATGCTTTTTTTTATTATTATTTCGCTAAACTGTGTGTAATTGTAAGTCAGCGCGCCCTAAAACTACTTTGAAAGGTGGCAATGTTATTAAAAAGTACAAATGCAAACCTATTTACGTTGCCTTCTGGACTTCTATGTCAGACTGCCTGAGCGGGGAATCAAACCCAGGACCTTCGAAACCAAAGGCCGAGGTCCTACCGCTGAGCCATACTGTCGTGGCCAAACAAGTCTGATATACAAGTCCAAAAAGGCAACGTACACAGGTTTGCATCTATATTTTATTTAATTCTCGTTGAGCCTTTGGCTTTCCGTCTTTATGCTATTAAAGCGCTATGCATTAGTGAAAAAATATATATATTTCTGCAAAACAAGTTAGGCCTGACGCCAGTCTGTCGGAGTTCCTAATAGACCAGTGCCTATTTGGCAATGCGTATTTATCCATTTTTATTTGTCGTGGGCCTATTAATCCTAGATTCATGTTTAACTTAGATGCCGATAGTGTCTCCTGTTCTCGCGCCATACGTGCAGATTTTACTGAAAAATTAGGAGTTATCGACCAATCTTCATGTAATTTCTACGATGCGTCGTGAAATTCAAAGGCTTTTCGGAGCGAACGATGTTCCAGTATCAAAATTATTTCTCGATCAAAGAGTTGATCTGAAAATGAGGTTTGTATTTTAGGTTCGTGCCGCTCATAGTGAGTAATTTTCGCATGGTAAATAATTTTCGCAGCTAAAATGCAAGCGAAACGTCATTGATGATAACAACTAGCATAACTGATTACCGGCAATTTATCTGGTACAACAAAATCGGACAATAAACTCAGTAATGTGGTGATTTGGTTCTTTTTTTAAATTTATAATTTTGCGCTGATTGATTTTGATGGATTTTTTTTAAATGCCTTACATGACGTGATATTTTTTAAAAGAATAAAGCCTACTAAAATTGCACAAATAAAAACAATGATCGCACAACTTTTAGGGGTTGTGTTTATTTGTGCAATTTTGGCAGACTTTATTCTTTTTAAATCCCCCTGGCTGTAGGGCAAATGGTATTGTGCCCTACAGCCATAACAACATTAAGTCGTATCTCATCTTAGCTGAGAGCAAGAGATTCGACTTAATGTTGTTATGGCTGTAGGGCACAATACCATTTTTTAAACAGATGTTGTAACACTGGGTGCCGACATAAGAAAAATGTTGTATTCTTACCAAGCCAGAATTCCTTGTTCAAATTTCCAAAGCCTTCTTTGTAATCTTTCCAAGGACGATAGAACTTTGTCTGAACTTCGTCCTGTTCTCGCCTTTGGATTACCTGAAAATGATCACAATTTAAGAAAGGGCATTTTATGTTAGAAATGAAGTGCAGCCTAGTTAGAGAGACTAGTGTAGCCTAGTAAGGGTCAAAGAGAATAAGGGGAGATTGGGATTGCACGAATTGGAAGGACTGCAAGGAGTATAGAGGAACTGGAAGGAGGAAATTGTGGTGCTGTATTCGGTTTCTAACAGAACAAGACCAGTCTGAGGTGAAGATAATGCAGACACTTGGATTAGCTGAGTTAAATAAACCCCCTTCCCCCCCCTCAAAAACTCTTAAACAATAAGAAGTAAAGTTTCCATATTCCAACTTTCAGTTTCCCACAATATTACTCGCCTACCCTGCACTATAAAATTAGTGGTGTGCTGTTTACATTCTACCTCATTTCGAGCCTGAGATTGCAGTTGAGAGGCTTAGGTTAGGTTTCGGCTTTCCTATTCTGGCCAGGGTGATAAACATCCGTCGTTTATAATTTTTTTATATTGCCTTTTTACGTTACTAGATGTAGTATTGTTGCACTTTGACCTGTGAGCTCTCATTCCTCGTGTTTACGAGCGCTTGAAAACGGGGTAAAGTACCTCCCGAAACGTTGTACGACCATTGTTTTTTTTTTATGTAAATTGCTTAATTGTCCTTATTCTCTTAAAATCCATGTCGGGTTGGGAGGGGATAATCCATATCATATCAAAAACCAAAACTGGTAAAAAGAACTGCCAAGTTCCGAATGATTCGGCCCTTTTCATGGGGATGAGCGGGCTAGAAGAATTAGAAGAAGAAACAACTAGAAACTAGTAACACATTTGCAACGTTTTGAGGGTCAAAGTTTGCATTGAAAGCCACTTAGCTGACATTCCTACACAAGTTAATTTTTGTCAGGTGGGTCATTGCTCTCTATTTTACCACAATTTAAACTTTTGTGCCGCGTTATTATTTTTCTTCAAGTACCTGAAATGTGCCAAACTATGCTTCAGGATCATATTAGACACTGACTGTATGGCGTCGCGCTACAATGGTTTACAACCATGGCAATTGAATTGATGTGATGTTTGTTGCTTAACTTGGCGCAGCACACTAGCGTGTGTTTGGATACGCCAGAAAGAAATCCTAATTTTTTAGCTTTAACATATTTACTGTGTTTTTTTTAGTACCTCAGGACATGTGCATTGTAGCTGGAGAAGTACTTTAGAGCCCAAAATACTATTTGAAAAAATGTGGTAGTTATTAATTAGTATTTACCATTAGTTCAAGTCTAAAATGAAGAATATACATACCGTCCATCCACCTCCATCAGTTTTCATATCGCAATAGACTTCAAACGGAAGAACATTGTACCAAACTCGTGGATAAATGGTGTAGACACCGGACTTCGTGTGCCCTAGAGACATAAGATTTAAATTTTGTTATGCAGTAGAAACGGTTTGAAGCCACCATGATAATTTTACGTACGCCCTGAATACACTGTGCACTGATATGTGCACTGAGCTGTACAACTTAGCCTTCCTGTGACCTAAGTACAGCCTGAGGTGGCTGAGTTGGTACTCTCTCTCAGTGTGCGCTGTGGTAATTACTATTTCTTAATTGAAGATTTAAACCCCGTCCCTAATTTCTGGTTACAAATTACAACCGCACCATTCCTGACCCCTAGTACTCAATACCAGAACTGAGTTACTTCGGGAAAAGTTTGCATTCATCGTCTGTTCTACCGTTTCTCCCTTTTCTAGGCTTTGTCGATCTGTTAAAGAACACACACACAAAAAAAACCTATCCTCACGACTTGAACTTATTTCAATTCTCTTCCTATTTCACGACTTTCTGCCGAGCACTCGATTTTTTTGTACCCAAATTTTACCAGAACCTATCATCCCTGAGTTTAACAGACTCAAATCACTTTACATAACGATAAAAAAATCGTTGGCAGCCACCAGCAAAAACTAGTATTAAAGCAGTACCGTACCATAATACAATAAGCCACTTTAATATACTTAAGTTTCGTTTGAGTAACAAACCGGCGTCATGGCCAGTGGACGAGTGGCCATATTGATAATGGCGGTGCAAACGAAGTGATCTGGGGCGGGACCGGTTTTAATCTGGGTTACATGACACGAATGAAAGCATTGTATTAAAGTGTTTTTTTTTTTTTACTGTACTATGAGGAGCAACACAAAGAAGAGCCCGATGTGTTCGACGGAGTGGCAATGATAATATTATCGCAAATTCCATCTCACGTACTGGGTTGCGACCCCATGCGGCCAAATGTGGAAAGGCTGGCCCTAAATATTTTCTAGGATACACCATGCTAAAAACACGTTGTACTAGTTTTGAATCTAATTAATAAGTGCCACCGTAAAACTGCGAACGAGACGACTTCTTCAAGCCAAGGCGACAGAGGTAGAAATTGCTTGTCTCGCCGCTTTAAATTCAACGCCACTTTACGGGTTGACGGGGTAAGTAAGGGGAGACAAGGGTTACAAAAAGGTAGACAAGTGTAAATAAGGATAACAGAGGGTACAGAAGGGGAGGCAAGGGTAAAGAAGCGTATAAATAAAGTCAGACAAGGCTAACCAAGGG
>JAHWFP010246142.1:0-13664 GCA_023313725.1 Lithobius niger | reverse complement strand
TGCAGTACCTTCCTAAAGCACCGAACAGAGCGAACAGAATGCTCCACTGTTAGAGACAGTTTGGCTCCAAACATGACGTCGCGCGTGCGCAGTGATGTTGCGTCAGCCGTCAGTACCTTCCTAACTACAATACGGCTCAACGAGCCCAGCAGAGTATTTGATACGTCATACCTTCACCGCGACCAGACCTAGCTAATGGATTTGACCAGGATTGGCTAATAGATGTGACCAGGCGAGAGCAATGCCAAATTGCGAGCCATCTCAGGGAGGTGGTTTGCTGGGGTGGAGGTTTGAGCATACGCGAGGAAACAGTTTTGACGACCAAGATTCATCGCTGACGATGTTGACGTCAATCAAGCAGCATCAAAACGGATATTAGCAGGGAATGAGCCAAACTGTCACCAACAGTGGTGCGTTTGGTTCGCTTTGTTTGGTCGTTTAGGAAGGTACCGATGGATACTCACAGGGACCTTGGATTATACGTAGCTTTGATAGGGTCGGTCCAACGTAGTATTACGCGTTACCGCGAGAAACCGTGCGAGATTTTGGGAGCTGCATTAACATATCTCAGACGCGTCTGACGTCTCTGCTCCCATTTCGCGCCATTTTACTGATTCTTGCATCTCATTGGCTGTTGATTTTGCTGATGAATAGACACAAAATTGGACAGACAAACCAGCGAATACTTATCATCAAACGTAAAGTAGACCGCTCCAATTGTTGAAATTGTTGTAAAAGTGCATTAAGCTACCAGTCCAATCGACAATTCGACTGAAAATCGCAACGTCTAAATTTAAAAGCTTGTCGGAGCCGACTGAAACGGTCAGTGACGGAAGAAATGTGTGCTGACACATCCGTTGCCGTCAGTCGTCGGAACGGGATTGAACGGAACGGAGTAATGTGCTACAAGCTTTACCCAGTCCCAGTCACCGACTTTTGTGTTTACGGTAAACCGTATTTTTTCTACCTTAGAAGTCTAAATAAGATTAAAAGTAAAAATTGCGCTATTCGCTTTGAGTCTCGTAGGTTTTTAGGGTGTATTTCAAAGTGTCAATAGCCTTGCTTTCGTACCGTCGGGACAAAAGGTTGCGGGGTTACAGGCTTAGCCTATGACAGTTTTTTTTTTCAGTGTTGGTACTGTGAAAAATGTCTCCAGTTGCAAATGTGCCTGTTTAAGCTGGTTTGTGTTGGTGTGCTGGCTGAAATTGTGTTGTACAATTATAAAAAGTCGGTCGGTAATTATGCCACGCGGTGGATTAGGGGTTGTGTAGATCCTATAAGAGTGTTAAATTATCAAAAAAGTATGGGTTGTCAAAATTAACCAGCGGTGACGTGTGTGGGTTTTTAGATCAACCGTATACTATGACGACGACACTTTTAGACAGCTTATTAGTCATGTTATTATACAGCTTGTTATACGGCGTTATACAGCTTGCTCTAGCATGGCTGAATGAGCCCAATCGGTACAGACCTTGATGCGTCTGAAATTTAATTACTATTTTAGCGGCTAGATGTCTCTACTGGCCGTCTCCAGGAACGAGCCGACCTAAATACGAGAAGTATGATTTGCAGGAGAGCTTACTTTCAAATGCTGCACTGTGCTGTAGCCTAAAATCGTCGCCCTCCTGGCCTAGTGGGACGCAACGAAGTCATAATGCAGTTAGCGCGGGGCGAGGGATAAACGTCTAACTGGAAAATCGCATAATTGGAAGAACGTATACCGTATAACAGTAAAACGGAAAGTCGTCTAACAGGAAATTCGTATAATGGAAAATGTCGTATCTCAAGTGGTTAGCAGCCACTTGCGTCTTAATTAAATTTTTTTTATTCATGAGATATTTTATTTTATAGAAGAACGATATCATTTGTCTCACTTTATTAACTGAGGTGTTAATATGGAAGTCGAATTTCCATAATTGGTCAAACCTACATACATTTGGATTTTGGCTTTTGGCATTTGGCTTTAGTTATCTTTGGAATATTGACACAAGAGGGACAACAGTTCACATTCAAATGACAATTTTCACCTTAACAAACAGGTATTTTGAAATGGTTCCTCTGAAAGTCAGCAGTACAGGTTTTGTTACCATTATGAATAGATCATTTGATATAAACCAATATTAACATTTTTGAAGTCCATTCTAAGATTTATATATATATATATATATATATACAGTTTATTTATCCACATTGCATCCCAAAGTCCGTTGGACTTGTGTGGGTTGCATTATACATGTATTACATATTAGTGTGATTAAAGGTCCTACATTTATCCAACAGTAAAATAAAAAGCATAACAACAACATAAACGATTCCTTGAAGCACTAGTTTTCCAATACATATATTTTTACAATACCTCTGTATAATTTTCTTAGTCAATTTTTTTATTATTATTTATTTTTTTAATAACCAGTTTTTTACTTCTTTCTTGATCTGTTTAAATCCTGTCAGTGTCATAAGATTATTGGGTAGCTGATTAAAGGTCCATGGAATATAATATTGTGTATTCCTCATTCCATAACAATTTTCCACTAAGGGTATTTCGAATCTCAGACTCTTACTTCTTAGATGTGTTTCTTTTTTTAACCTTGTGTTCAGATTTAAAATAGTTATATAAGATTGTTACGTAATTCCTAAGATCTTTAACATTTAGTATTTTGTGTTCTTGAAATAAGTCGTTGGTTTTTTAAAAATATAATTTATTGATTTAAATAGAGTTTTAACTATATTCCATATTTGATTCCGTACTTTTTAAATTAATATCAGTAGAAATCAAAATAGTGTCATCTGCAAACATTACAATATCAGTTTTCAATTGTTTTTACACATCATAGATATACAAAAGTGGTCCCATGAACACTAATCCGTGCGCGACACCCATATTGTAAATTTTTTAATTTTTAAAATCTTGCTTCATTATTGTAGAGGATTTTCGATTATTTAGGTAGCTCCTTATTATGTGCGCGGCGTATCTTGAGTCCTGCACGTATTTTGTGATCGGCGACGTCTTCCTGGAGGGGCCGGTTTTAATCGACGGCGGCCATTGTTTTTGTAACTATTTTGGATATCGACAAGGCACTCTGCTACCAAAAACATACAATCAATTATTTGTGTTGATTCTGGGGCGAACTCAAGATGGGCCGCGGACACTATAGTGGGAACCTATAGATATTTCTTATTCTGAGGGAGTGCGTAGTGGGAATATAGATAATCTTTATTCTATTGAGGTCCGTAGGCTTGGGCGATTACTAACAATGGTGTTTAATTTGTAAGGACCTTCAATAATAATTAGCAGATGTAGTGACGTCATAGTATTTTCAGGCTAACAGAAAACCACAACAATGCTCTATAAAACGGCCACATATGGGAGCGGAGGGGAGGGGGTTAATGTTTGACAAAATAATGGTCTGTAATTGCTAGGTATGGGTCGGTAACCGAAACCGAAACCGAATTTTCAGTTTTTACTGAAAACCGAAACCGAAACCGATTCGGATTTTTTATTAGTTTTTCGTACGGTGTTTGAAATATCAAAGATTGATTTGTTGTTTTAACTTTTTTTTAATAATTATCATTTTCTGCGCAAAGCTCCTAGTCATTTGGAAAAAAAATAGTAGGCTAAAAGAAAATGGTGCCACAGCTAGACCCGTGGGCTACGACGCTGCTGAAAGTGAAAGCAGAAGCGAGTTAGAAACTGGTAATACTACTTGTTATAAAAAGAAAAAAAATCAAAATATCTGGTTGGGTTGGTGGGTGGCAAAAATCGATAACGAAACCGCGGTTTTGTGGGCATGAAAACCGAAACCGTACTAACCGAAGTCAAAACAATGAAACCGAACCATCCCTAGTAATTGCCAAGATTTGTCTTACTGGGCGAATGACGTCTAAGCACTAAGCCTCTGAGTGGACAAACTATATTTTTTAATCCAAGAGTAATCTTACTACCACGAGTGTTTTATTTCACTAATTGCTTCTTATTTTTTCAAATTCGTTTAAGTGGCTCTCCATGTATTGGGTTCAAGCGAGAGCGCTTTAAAAATCTACTATCTAACGAGATGACGTTACCACAGATTGGAGAGTAAAGTTAACTAGATATCGCATCTTAACTCTTCCAAGCGTACGGGAGGTCCTGGTGGTAGTTGCGGCTACTATATACCTCTGATAATGCTTGACTGCTAAACAGCGCAGAGCCAAAGCTTTATCAGAGGTATTAGTAGTCGCAACTGTCACCAGGGGAACACGTAAGCTGGGAATAGGTAAGATGCGATATCGACTTTACCAGGAAGCATAGTGGTGACCGTTCGAAATTATCGTAACGACTTGACGACACGCCCAAAAATTTCCTTATCTCTAGAGCCAGTTTTTCTACCTGTTTTTGCGACTTTAAAGGCTGGTTGCCACCAAATTAGCATTGCAGCATGTAGGCCTATCGAGTTCTCTCTCGCAGGAAGCAAAACTTTTAAATGCTACAAACAAGCCACGTGGCTCCTTAATTATTGTTAAAAAATTTGGTACGCCTTCGTACTCCTGGAAAGAAGCTATAAAGATTAACGATGCTGATGTCACTAGATGGCGCCACGGAAAAATTTAAAGAAAATCCCCTGGCTCCATCTAGTGACACTAATATCGTTTATTTTCATAGCTTGTTTCCAGGTGCACGAGGGCGTACCACATTTTTCCTCAATAATTAAGGAGTCACGTGGCTTGTTTGTTGCGTTTAAAAGTTTTGCTTTGTGCATTCCTTTGCTTCCTGCGAGAGAGAACTCGATAAGCCTAAATGCTGCAATGCTAATTTTGTGGCAACCTCCCTTTAAGTACAGATAGAATTGAAATATGAAGCGTGATGGGTCAATCTTGTAGACATTTCGCGAAATGCAAGGCGTTTCGGAAAGAGTGACTGTATAGGCTCCCGACGCCTTAAAACGAGCCGTACACTAGTACAATAGTGCTGCTCGCTGCACGATTTAAGAAGGTAGTACAATACAAACAGCTAAGACAGCTCTGACTGTAAATCTTATTATTACTAGCAGATGTCCCCGGCTTCGCCCGGGGTTTTGTTTCGCCCGTGGTTGTTTCCCAGTTTTCGGTCGGGGTGACCTGAATATAGACTACGACAAGCAATTTTTCTTTCTGTAATACCGCCCTTTTCCTCCCATCCTCTCCCTCCCTTGTTCCTTCCCCCTTTCCTCTGGTCTTCTCCGAGAACTTTCCTCAGCGTCCCACTCCTCCTTTTGTCAAATTTTGTAAAAACTGAACCAGTCTCCATCCCAAACAACCCCCGCGCCCCCCCCCCCCCAAAAAAAAGAAGTACCTATTAGGTTCAGTTAATGCTTAATGGTAACAGAAGCAATGACCCCCAACCCCTCCAAATCTCTGTAGTTATTATATCATTAGAATGCCAATAGCAGGGCTAACACACACGGGCATTACCCGTTGAGCCCCTCCCCCTCGACTCCCAGTTTATCGCTTTGGCTACAGTGATCCGTACGTGTGAAAAAATAACTGCCCTTCGTGCACGATGTCATTTAATTTACCCTTGCCACTTAGTAACTGTCCTTCAATTCAATATCCAATGAATTCCGCCACCCTAGAATTACCCTAAAATTTAGTTTTCTCCTGCGTTTTTCCCCCTAAATATTTTCCACCCCCGTTTTTACTCAACGCCAATCAAAACCTTTAGATCGGGGGGGGGGGGGGGGTAAAACCCCCTATTTGGGAATACTACTTAAAAGCTTGCAGTAAAAATGTGATCTCTTTTACTTTGCACGCAAATATTTTGTTGGTTTTAATGTGTTTTGGTTTTTTATTTTTGTTATTTATGTAAGTTTTACAAGTTTTTATTTAAGTCAGTTGCACCACACTATATAGTTATATATTTATTTATTTATTTCAGGATGTCCGAAATCGTCCACTCTCGCATGATGCGTCCCTGGCTTTGGCCCGACTGGTTGTTCGCTCTCACTAAAGAAGG
Source organism: Lithobius niger (assembly GCA_023313725.1). Taxonomy (NCBI): domain Eukaryota; kingdom Metazoa; phylum Arthropoda; class Chilopoda; order Lithobiomorpha; family Lithobiidae; genus Lithobius; species Lithobius niger. Next base: position 7,696 of record JAHWFP010246142.1, on the reverse strand, counting down.
AAGAACGCATAATCTCTGCCTCGAAATACTGCATTCGTTTACTGAGAAAGTAAGACATTCTAAACTTCACTTTTGAAATGAGACGGAAAGGAGAAAACTAGGACATGATAATAAAAAGGAAAGGGTCCGAGCTCCTTTTAACTGCTAAGGGTGGCCGCTCACCAAAATCGACAAAACGTCGTTGCAAGACGAAACGTTGCGAGAAGTCACGTCTGGTGGCGAGACCCCCGTCACACGAAACTAGAAGGAGCGTCGCTTTGTTGTCGTGAGGTGCCTAAAGACGTCCCCAATTTGTCGATTTTGGTGTGCGGCCACCCCAAAGACGCCTAAACACGTCTTGTGACAACGTCGCATCCGATGTGTGGCGCTCAGCTCATTGCTATGGTTTTGGAGACGTCTGCAGCATGCTGAGACAGGTTTCGACAAAATGTCCTGTCGTGAGACGTTTTGTTAATTTTGGTGTGCGGCCACCCCAAAGACGCCTAAAGACGTCTCGCGACAACGTCGCATCCGGTGTGTGGCGCTCACCTCATTGTTATGGTTTTGGAGACGTTTTGTCGATTTTGGTGGCCGCACACCAAAGACGACAAAACGTCGCACGACAGGACATTTTGTCGAAACCTGTCTCAGCATGCTGCACACGTCTCCAAAACCATAGCAATGAGCTGAGCGCCACACATCGGATGCGACGTTGTCACAAGACGTCTTTAGGCGTCTCACAACAACAAAGCGAAGTTCCTTCTAGTTTCGTGTGACGGGGTCTCTCCACCAGATGCGACATCTCGCGAAGTTTCCTCTTGCAACAACGTTTTGTCGACTTTGGTGTGCAGCCACCCTAAGGTTATCTCGAGTTGGAAAGGAACAGTTTTGGTTTGGTAGGAAACTTTGAATAAGGGTTCTTTTTTTCCAACGTAATCTGTGTATCTTTTCCTCACTGACTTAATTAAAGAGGCTAATTTTCTTGCCCCACTATCGTCCCAGGTAGCGATCGTAGCAACAAAACAGTTTCTGGCTGTCTATTTACAAGGACAAAGGTGTATAAATACTTGTAACAGTCTATCACGTTCCGCACAACGAAATACTTGGGAGCCAACACTTCCTGGTTCCCTTGCTATTGTGTGTAAGCAAACCTGGATTTCGACCAATAGCTGCACCCCCGCTAAAGGCCGAGAGCCCAGGGGTTCGACAAAGCTAGAAATCCCGTACACCCAAGATTTGTAAATCCGTTGCAAATCTTGTACAAAACTTTTAAATCTATAAATCTTGGGTAAATCATTCAAGTCTTGTAAATTTGGTAAATCTAGTGCAAATCTTATAAATCTGTAAATCTTGTACAAATCATCTAAATCGTGTGTAAATCATTCAAATCTGTGTAAATCTTTAAATCTTCTGCAAATACGTGTGAATCTTGCAAAACTTCATTTAAATCATTAAATCTTACTTAAATCTTTTGTAAATCTTTAAATCCCACTAAATCCGTAAATCTTCGTAAATCCTTTGGAAGATTTACAGATTTACAAATCACGCACACTTTTTGTGTGTTTGTCGAACCCCTCGCCGAGAGCTGGTTGCAAACCGGAAGAGAGTAGGCTCAGCAATGTCTCAGCTCCGTGACGTCATAGTGGGAGGAGTTTGGATATATTGCCTCGAGTTAAGAAACAGTAAGTCTCACGTCTCTCTAGTTTGGAAACACCACCGTTGCGCCATCCATTACAGATTCAACAAACTATTACTGTGATGTAGTACGTAGCATGTAGAGAAATATTAGCTCATTCTCTATCCGAACCCTTGCTTGTGCAAACCTACAAATCCACTTTGTTGTATTGTTGTTTAGGTTATCCGTGAGCGGCGTGCAGAATGGAAGGCCAAGGGAGATCGTCCGGCCGTTCAGTCTGATGACGTCATGGGTAAAAAGCCTCGTTTAGCCTTTTTGGACCGTCTTCTTCAAGCTTCGGACGATGGACGAATCCTAAGCGATCTGGACATTCGCGAAGAAGTGGACACCTTTATGTTTGAGGTTTGTTTCGAAGTAGATTGAAGCAAATTTCCTGTAAAATGGCTTGCAAAAACCGCGTTAGTGAATACGGAACCGAGCTCTTTCCGTCTCAATTATGCCATTCTGCATACAGGGTGTTTCAGAATAAAACCGACAAACCTCCGGGGCCTACTAAGGAGGTAAAGACAAGTCAAAAAGTCCTATACCTATACATACATATATATTTAATGTATGTTTTATAGTTATTTGTAGGCAACGAAGAAGAAATACAAATAAATTAATTCCTTCTCCATTGCCTATGGACAAGCCCATCACGAAAACGATGAACCGTGTTGCGGATATTAATACATGAAATAGTAGTAAATCTGTGGGGTTGTTGGTATCCGCTTGTGCCAACTACACAGTTAAGGGACTTGCGTACAAATGTGTCGTGGGGGGGGGGGGAGTCTAAGGGGGGCTGGAATTCTAAATAAATCGATCAGTGGCGTAACTAGGGTTTTGTACTGAGGGGGCAGCACTAGGCAATTTAGCCGAATGGTGTGGAGGGAGAACCGAATAAGAGCCCCGGAAGCTGTTGCATTTTTGCTATTTTCCGGAATTTTCTGGCCTTGTAAAGTTCCGTTCGAAACATTTTTATAAAATCAGTTTTGCTGACTTCATTATACGCATAAATAAATTTTGTAATGTAAATCTTTCAGTTTTTCATACTAGATACTTATTTTTTAAACACTAATATACTTTGTTAGAAATGTTTGGGAATTTTAAGCAAAATTATGGAGTTAGTAATTCTTACTGTTTATCTTTACTGATTTTCGTATTTCTCCATTTGTTACCTGGTTACTTTAGTGATTTAAAAGAGAAACAGTAGAAGTATAAATTAGCTAAGATGAAAGTTGCGTCTTTGACCTCAAAATGCAGCCATCTGACGGTAAATAATTTTTCAGCTATGGAAAAAGTGACTTGGCCAATTTGCCGAATAAGCTTTAAAAATCTCACAGAGAGGGCGAATCGCCCCTTTGCCCCCCCCCCCTCCTACTAGTTACGCCACTGAATTTGATGGAAAAGGCTAGTAGTCGTGGTTCAGTTTAGGTGATGTTTTAATTTTAAATATGAGCGATAGTATATGCTCCGGCTCGCCTGATGTTCAAGAGCGACACTAACCTTGGCTTAGGACCCTAAATGGAATGTTAACTGCATTAGGCCTACTTGGGACAAGCTGGATTAAGTTAGTTTCGGGTTATTTCATGTTTTGGACTGCTAAACTAAGTAGCTACGGGGTTGCAATGCTAAACTAACAACAGGGTTGGTTGGTCTGGTTTGAGTTTAAGTTCGGGAATTGGGAAAGTTGGGAAATAATTCTAATTAAACAGCCGAAATTACACTTGGAGCTGGGATGGGTGGGGAGCAGAGGCGGATGACTTAAAATTCGGTTCACCCCCTAATTCTGAGAGCACCGGGTAGAAAACCAAGCGAGCTCGAGGTATTACAATTGTTGATGCACACTAACTATAAGTAATTTGTTGGGTATATACATATTGTTACAAAAATTGGTCACATAACGTCATTCTGCAAACAATGGGATTTACTTTCGAAGTTACAATGAGTTGTTAAAATATGACTTAATCTTGGGCCTGAATTCGTAAGTGACGTCATCAGTGGAACTTCGTTGGGGTGGCGTGGTTTGAACACTGGTATAGTCCGAAATAAATCCTACAACACGTCCTACATAATGGAACAGTATATACTTATTTTCACTCAAATTTCGCTCAAAATTGTTTATCACAGTTGCATGTAAACCCGACAAATATTTGAAAGTATAGTTTCCCCACACCCCATAAACCGACTTAAAACAGGAACTCAACATCAAAATGAATACAGTTGTACGAGGAAGTTTCCCACTAAGCGGTTGATACGTTGGTTACGTCCAGTTTTGCCAAATCCCGTTTCCCCAAAAAGAGAGCAGATTTACAGCTTTTGCCTCAGGGGCCAATCCCGTTTCGCCTAATCCCGTTCGTGAAATTTTGAGGCACACGAAGCATTTAAAACATGATAATGGTCAGACATTTATAGACAAACACCCATTTTGCAGAATAATTTGTTTCAAATTACGTGCCTCGGTCGCGCTGTCGCGCTCGCCGCGATGTAATCACAAATTACGCTACTTCTAATTAGCCTTACCTCTTTAACTTCTGCAATACTAACTTTTTGAAGAATATTTTGATTCTAACCTGCGAAACGGGATTCTGCTAAACGGGTAACCATCATGCGTAAAAGTAACTATTCTTACAAGAGAATCTTGGCAGTGACGTAGTGACAACCAAGCATTCCAAACAATATTTAAAGTGCACGTTTTTCCGTCGGTATTGCCAGTTTTCAAAAGGCGAATAAATCAATTGGTCTTATTCTACCACTGTTTGTTGTTAAATGTTTGCCTTTTAAAGCCCCATTACATAGAAATAAGGTATTAAATTTCGTGTACGTAAAATTTTGTCAAATTCGTTTTGGCGAAACGGGACTTAGCGAAACGGGATTGTCCCCTGAGGCAAAAGCTGTTAAAATGCCTTCTTTTTGAAGAAACGGGAGTTCACCGATACGTTTAATTCTCCCAAAACGACGGTTGTTAGATTCACGTACTGTTTTCGTTTGGTAAACCCCTTTTGTTTTTTTTTTTAGCAAATTTTATCACTGAACGAAACCTGTGCTTATTTTGTGTTTGTTTTTTTACGCCGTATTTTTTTTTTTTTTAATGTCAGGGACATGATACAACTGCATCCGGGCTATGTTCAGTTCTCTTCCTTCTGGGAACGCATCCAGAAATTCAGGAGAAAGTTCAGGACGAACTAGATGCAGTTTTAGGCGAATCTGAACGAAGAGTGACGTCAGAGGACTTGAAAGAATTAAAATATCTGGACTGTTGCATAAAGGTATGTTCATGAATTAAAGAACCTTTGTTAAGAATTCATTATATCTTCTATATACTTATTTGGCTTAAAGAAGGGTTTCAAAGGGTTTAACGAGCGTTAACCACTCCTGGTCATCTGCCCGAAGCCCTAAGGCCCTACGTCTGCAACAGCCAGATTCCCAGGTGGTCACCCACCCAAGTATCAATCCAGCCCAATGCTGCTGAACTTCGGGGATCTGACGAGAACCGGTGTTTCCAGCACTGCAAGGCCGCAGACGGGGAATAAAGAAGGGTTTAAAAGGGTTTAACGAGCGTTAACCACTCCTGGTCATCTGCCCGAAGACCTAAAGCCCAATGTCTGCAACAGCCAGATTCCCAGGCGGTCACCCACCCAAGTAAAGAATAAAGAAGGGTTTGAGGTTTGAGGTTGTTTATTTGGGGCCTTGGCCTTCTGCCATAAAGAAGGGGAATAAGACGCTAACAATGTAGAAGCCAAACAATGCTTACAATACTTATTTCTGTTACGAGAATAAAATTACGACCCCGCTAACAATGTAGAAGATTAACAATCAAAAGCTTCAATAACGGTGGCTATTAGAGCCGAACTGAGTAATTTCAAAGTTGGTTGAGTAACAATCACTGCCTGCGCGATCGTTGTTGCGGGCTTATCGCGTTGGTATCAAGACAGTGAAACAGGCAACGCAGCTACATAGACCGAATACCCCGGAACCGTAGGGGAGGGAGGGGGGGATTGGACAACTCACCCACTGAGGAAGTTCCGGGAGGGGCGGGAGCAAGGGCAGGGGATCAGGCGAAGGGCAAGGGGTGCGGGGGGGAACAGGGGGGCGTCGGGGGCTTTTTATGTCATGCTGCCCAGTACAGTATTTCTCTGGCGCATGCGCAGATGATTAGCCCCAAAATACCGCCAACGCCCGGGAAAGGGGAGCAAACCACACAATGGGGGAGTGGGAGGGTTGCAGGGGAACAGAAGGACGTTTTCAATTCATGCTGCCCAGTATAGTATTTCGCCCGCACATGCGCAGATGATCTGCGCGGGTACAGCTAGTCTTTTTTAATGCACTTCTAAAACATCCCAAATTCACCATGAAGTCATGGTTCTTATGTACTGTACATTACGTAACTATAAATTAATTAATAAATAATGGTTCTGCAAACAAAATTTTAAAAACGTTGTCCAACACTGTAATAATAACATGAGTTTGCGAAATACTATTTCACTTCAAACAATCTGAAACATAAAAATAAAATTGTTATGTAGAAAAACGAAAGTGTTCATTTTTTTTTAAAGTCTTTCCAATGAGAACTACTCCAAGATCCATCTAGCAATACTTTTACGATGATTTGTATAAGGTAAAAATTAGCCTGTGGGTGCACACTAATCACATAACAGTAACTTACAGTTGATATTTCGACATCTGATTTTGAATGGCTTCATCAGAAAAGTTAGTACATTATCAAAGACATCCAGCCATACAAGGAGTGGTACGTCAGAGAACCTAGTACTGTGCCTAAAACCAATAAAATACGTATATATTAGAAAACAAAAACGAGCTCATTTGATGTTTAAGGTAAGGTTTCACTGATTCGAAGTCAAAGAAGCAAAGTAACACAAATAAACTTTCCTGTAAGGTTTCACATACCGCAGTGTTCTTGCACTGTTTGGTCCACGTGAAACCTTACTGCTGTATTCACTTGTTTTTAAAGTTTTTATTTCAGAATACGCTAGATCATATTGGTTCGCTAAACGACATCGATGAAAAATCGTAAAAACCATACTTTTAGTGTGCTTAGTACAGAACTACAGATCAAGTGATTCAGTGTCATAGTCACTGTTGGCATTTACTGCATTTGGGTACCTTTTGTTTCCCGTACTTCTTCCCGTTTACCAAATGGGCACCCCCACATACAGCAGTGCTTAAAGGTAAACCTTCTCCGTCCCGATAATTGTCCCTGAAATTCTTTATCCTTCTCCTTTCTCACCAAAATCATTTTAAAAGCCATCCCAAATTGGCCACCTTTTAGGGTTTTATAATTAGCGAAACTGGTTTTATCCATTGGACGATGTATCCATTGATATGATTCTTTTTTTTTAACCTCGTGTTTAATTCTGTAATTTTAACTGTATAACATATGTAATGCTAATGTGAAGTCATTTCTAAGAGGCGTCGAGGTTGAGAACACGTTCCAAATACAGCCCTTATATAGGGGGTCGCGGAATTGTACCGACACGGAGTTACGTTAACTCGGAAATTTTCACAAACACTGACCCCCCTGTGTTGGACCCGGAATTACAGTAACTCCGGATTGTTGCCTGTGGCCCTAACCAACCCTTGTATCGCAGTGGTTAGAGCGCCCAGCTTTGTACGCCGGAAGTCCTGGGTTCGAGTTCCAGCCCAGGCAGTTGTCTTTTCTGAAATGGCAACTTTCGAACTAAAATGCTACAGAAATGGAGAAAATGAGGTGACCTTTGACGAATAAGTCCACGATTCCCCCCGAGCATTTTTTTTTTTTTTAGATTGTGCACGGTTGCCCTGATCGTTTGACTTGAAAACATTTTACTCACAGGCTAAATTTGTTATTAATATTGATTTAAAAATGAGAAAAGGAAATCGTGGGACAAAACTGTAAAGAGAGACTGCTGTAATGTCACGGAATGGAGTAAAAAGAACGGTAATAGATAATGTGAAGACAAACCAAGCAGTGCTACATAAAAATACAAACTACGTTTCGAAAATTATCAATTTTCGTCTTCAGGTTAGCAATAAAATTAAAGCATG
>JAHWFP010246139.1:12741-26888 GCA_023313725.1 Lithobius niger | reverse complement strand
ATGCTTGCCCATTGGTATTGGGATTGCTCATTGAGGAAGAAACGATGTTTTAATGGCCAAACAATTACGCGGTCAATAAGTTATGCACCATCTGCCCCAAATCATGGGCTGTTTTTTCCCACTCACTTCATGTTTGGAATGTTAAATGCACCGCACCAAGGCCAAGGATGATAATAATCAGTAAATGACACAGAGCACACACACACAAGTATTTTTAATTAAGAGGTGTCGTGTGCTCTTGTGACACATTGAGCGTGAGTGGAATGGACTCCGAAACGCCTGTAGAAACCTGTTATGCCTTAATGAATACAAAAGAGTGGAACAAAGTGCTGAATTGGTTGCGGGCTTGACAGTGTCGGGATTTCACGCACAGTGTCAACCTTATATTTTGTGTACGTCGGTTTTTTGGTGTCGCAAAGTTATTATTAATTAAACAGGACGGAAAGCCAAGTGGGCTCGAGAAAGGTCAAATAAATACGGATGTAAACCTATTTACGTTGCCTTTTGGACTTGAATGTCCGACTGCCTGAGCAGGGAATGGAACCCACAACCTTTGAAACCAAAGGCGGAAATCTTACCACTGAGCCATACTGACACGGCCACCAAGCCATGTGGCTGTGACAGTACGGCCAGCGGTAGGACTTTGCTTTTGGTTTCAAAGGTCATGGGTTCAATTCCCTTCTCAGGCAGTCTGACATTTCAGGCCAAAAGGAAACGTAAATAGGTTTGCATCTGTATTTATCTTATGAACTTATGAACTTAGTTATTGTGGTGGACTTTAATTTTTGAATTTTCTCTTAAGTGTGTGCTATTTTGAGTGGAAAAATAACACTTCCACAAAAGGTGAAAGTGTTATTTTGAAGGTTTTTTGCTCTTCTAGCAAATATAGATGAATTTATTTGTTTTTTATTAATTGGTTTATCGTAATAATGAGCAAAACCTAATTGTTCAGGTACTTGGGCTCGCGTTTTGTTAGGTTTAGTCAGATAACTTTTCACCAGTGGTTTCCTAACAAGATTTAACAAAAGCTATGGAAGCGCTTTCATGAAGCCTATACCACGCACCAAGGCTGTTTGCCGTGACGTACGTATCACATGACTGGGCTAGTCCACTCAGACGGCCAAAGATGCACTATTCTCGTTCGTCATTGGCTAACTCATGATGACATCACGGCAAACAGCCCCGGCTCGTGTTATAGTTAGATGTATTGGAATATAAAATAGCTCTCTAAGACTAAAAAAAAAACTTAATTTTGCATGGTATCAACTTTTCAAAAATACCACACTGCCTGTAGCTCATTCTGTTAGTACTTACTCTGTGACATTTAAAGCCAGTGAGATCACCTAACTTTGTGTACCTAGCTCTCAATAATATCCTCAGCCCTATTATTGGCTAGGGCTGATTTCATCCTTTTTTTTTCTTATGTACCTTGAAAACTGTTTTGATTTTTGTGACGAAACGTCGTATTTTCTTGATTCGTTTGAGCACCACACACCTGTCTTTAAATGTTACGAATTCTGAATTTTAGTGTTTATTTTTAGTTTCTCTTGTTACTTAGGCTAATATTTATGTGACAGTGTGAGATCGTTTTAGCATTAAAGAGTATAAAATCGAAGGAATTATTTGTAATTTTATTTTTTTAGGAGGTACAAAAGCAAACGTCCTTCAGAAGCTTTCTGTTAAAGTACTGGATAACCGAGAATGCACCATTTGGTACCGGGAGGCAAATTATCCATTCACTTTTCAACCAACTCAGCTCTGTGCTGGTTATAAAGAGGGAGGCAAGGATTCATGTGAGGTAAGATTCAATATTTTGGATTCATCTACAGGATTCGTGTAAGTGGGGGGGAGGGAGGGGGAGAGAAATAGTCGAATTAATGTCCTTTTCAGATATTAAGGTTGTTTCTGTACGGAGAGGAATAATTCTTCTAAAGTGTATATTGAAAACATTGAGAAAAAATCTACTTTGGTTTTGTCGAAATTTACTTATATTCATTGTGATGCTCAACCTAAAAATTCGTTGTGAAGTCCTACCAATAGCGATTTTTCGGTAACACATGGAAGTCCTCATGAGATGAGAGGTTCTCGTGCTACTGTCACCTTCTTTAGGCATACTCACCCAACAGTCCACCAACCATCAGCACATATTTACATGTGGGAGAGAAGATCGTTACGTTCCACTGCATTTGAAAGTCCCGCTCAGTCTCAGTGGTCACTGGAGTCTGAACTTTGCTTCTCAGTTGGTCTACGAAGTGTGCTGTCCTGTTTCAAGTCGATCTCTGAGACTGAGCGGGACTTTCAAATGTGGTGAAACGCCACGATCTTCTCTCCTGCGCGTAAATATGTAAATTTGTGCTGATTATTGGTGGATTGTTGGGTGAGCATGCCTGAAAAAGATGAAAGCATCACGAGGACTTCTCACGAGGACTTCCGTCTATTTCCACGGATATTCGCTCTTGGTAGAAAGTTTTTCTACGAAGATTTTAGTTGCGCGTCACAATGAATGTAAGATGTAAGTAAATAAAAGGTACAGTCAAGCTATTGGCTGATGACTGTAAACAACTAACCAATCGTTGTGGAGACATCTTTTATCCTTTTATTTTCTTGCTCTGAGTGTCGAACCTTCAAAACAAGTTTTTCAAACGGTACATTTAACAGCCTGAAAATCTAACAAGTTAAAAAATATGTATTTTTTTGAAATAAATACGAATTTAAGCACCGAATAAAAACTTGTCTTAGCTTTGTAGACAATGTCAGCTAATGTTTTATGCAATGGCTCCCTGCCAGTTAAAAGTGAACCAACTTTCTGAACAAGTTCCTGAACCCAAACCAAACCCCCTCCCCCCCCCCGCCCCCACAAAAAAAAATTCCATGAAAGCAGGGTACTAATTTTCAATCTATGCACTGTCTGTCATCGCCTTTGGAAATCCTGAGTCCAGGAAGTCCAATTTGCTTGTTTCGGATGCCGCTTAGTCGTAAATCAGTGCAACAGGTGCAACGGAAATTCAAGCACCAACAATGGTCGTAAATAGAAACCAAGTCAAGCAGGTTCACATAAAATGTTTTTGCTGTTTTTTATGTGTGCCTATTTTGCTTGGTTTTTTATTTCCAGGTTGAAAATCATAAATGATGTAAAGAAACCAAAATGCGCACAGTTAAAAAATGAAAGGATTGACACTCTAAGGTTACTGCACCCATTATCAACATAATAAAGGCTAAGAGACTTTAAGCCAACTTGATGTTTAATGTGGTTGTTGAGGTTGAAAACAATACGCCCTGCTATTGACTGCAAGAATCCACCACACGGTCATTAAAATCCACAAAAGCATTTAATTTTCAGGGGATAATTTTCCCCCTTGGTCACAATAAAAAATACGCGAAATGGTTTACATACTTCCACCAAACGTTGTATTGTAACCCTCGCCTATTGGAAATACGCGCATTGCTAAGATGGAGGGTTACAATAGAACGTTTGGTAGAAGTTTGTAAACCATTTTGTATATTTTTTATTGTGACCTAGGGGGGAAATTATCCCCTGAAAATTAAACGCTTTTGTGGATTTTAATGACCGTGTGGTGGATTCTTGCTGTCAGGAGCAGGGCGTATTTTTTTTAGACTTTAAATCGTCATTAAACACTAAAAATACTACAATATCACTACGAAAATATCAATTAATTTGCAACAAAATTAAAAGATGCCTCCTGATAGGCGGATAAACAGCCACAAAGACATCATAATTAACGGCATTTTTTATTTTTCAGCATGTATTTGATGCCTTGGTCACAAAAAACACTAAACAAGTAAAAACCCCCACGAAGTGGGGATGGCTATGATGAATCGGCCATCTTGGAGTGAATCCCAGATGGCCGATTCATCACAGCCAACTCCACTTCGTGGGGGTTTTTACTGTTTATTTTTGAGTTTTCTTTTTTTTATTACGACGGAGAATCAAATGCATACTGAAAATTAAAAATTTGCTGTTCATTTTTATATCTTTGTGGCTGTTTATCCGCCTATCAGGAGGCATTTTAAAATTTTGCAAAATGTCACTATAATATGCTCAAGACACTCTCAGTAAAAAAAAAACCATTTCTTTCAACACGAAAGAGAACGACAGATTTCAAGAAAAAACATAAGCTGGTGAAGCCCAAATTCGAACAATAGGTACGGAGTTGCTTCCTCTTTTTAATGCTTTGGATATCAAGCATAATAAAATCTAATAGACTTTAAGTCACAAAAATAAAACACGTAAAAGAGTAAACGAACACTGTAACGCACTTAAAACATTGGAAACAACGACAACGAATGAGAAATTAAAATTTTAAGAAGAAAAAATACCAATAAACCTAATTCTAAAGCTTGCAAAGAGGAAGTACTGAACGTAATGTTTGAATTCTGGCTTCGGTAAGATTTTTTCTTCTTAAAATTGTGCATTCTCAATCGTGTTGAGGGATTTTTTTTTTTTTGTTGAATGCTAGCTTTTTTTTTAGTATGTTACAGTGTTCGTTTAGTGTTTTTATTATTTTATTATTTTTATCAATGCATACGCTTGATAGTAGAGTGCAGTAATCTCGGAAACTAGATTAATTTTTATTCATGTGTGCATCTTCTGCGGCAGAAGGTCCATGTTTCGGTAATTTTTATTCCTCATCCATTTAAATATAACCACACACTGACACAGTCATGTGAAATAACCCCCATGTGATCAGACAAATCACTCTCAGTTGCAACCGTTACCCACGGCCCTGCAGTTTTTTGAGTTAGCCGAACAGATGCCGAATTTTTTTTCCATCCCCGTATAGATTCTCCGTCGACAAATATACAGCTGAATCCGCAAACAAAATGCTCCTAAATGAAATCGAACACTTCTGAAATCAAATGCGAATTGCGTCTGGAAGGAACTGTTTTGACGTATTTTTTAAGACGTAGTCCATCTTTTCTTGCTTGCAACTTATTTGAACAGAAGGCAAGGTCTTTGCATGGTCGTTATAACTTCGGCTACGTTCCAGTTTTCATTTAGCATTCATGCAATACGGTTTGAGTTTGGACTGCTGATTTGAATTCGTGTTTGCCTGAAATATTGAAAGTTGTTCTATTGTGTCACAGAATGAACTGTGTGATTTTTCGTCATTAAAAAAGTGTGGCTGGTGATTTAGTTCCGATTTTCGCAAACGTTATATTTATGGGTTAAGATTCACTTACTTTCAGCGATTTCGCCCTTTTTTTTTTCAATAGTCCACTCAAACTGAATTTTTAAAAAATCGAATAATCTCTACTATTTGTCGTTTTGAAGGGTAGCTGAGGCTCGTCACTGCTTATTTGATTCATTTCGACCGATTTAGCCGAAAATTAGCTTTTGGCAGAAAATGGCAGCATGAAAGTCCGAAACCTGCAACACCTACGGTCCTGGGGTACGCTCATTGTTGCAATTGTAATAAACAGTGTTACCAGGTGGGGTTTTATTTTTTCTGGAGAATTGTCACCAGAAATTCTGTATACGGACAAGAAAGTTTGTAGATTCTCCGACTTATGTGAAAGCTGAAACTTTTTCCAAAAAAAAACAAAAAAAAAAAACTGAAGAACTCTTTTTGTATTTTATTATTTTTCCTATTTGTGATATTATTTCTTGATGCATTTCTTGAAATTTGTGTGCTTTTCTCGGCCCTGCTGCTGACTCTTATCTTCTATTTAGTTAAATGTGTTTTTCTTTTTTATTTTTTTATTCTAACAAACACTATTTAGAGTACAAATTTGAAATTAAAAGATTCAGTAACTTATTGTATGCTTAATGCTTATTGTCACTGGTTTAATTCACTAACCGGAAGCTCTTCACGCTTCTGAACCATAGCACACGCTCTCCCTTAAGCTTTTTATCAACATTGGATACTTACTTCAAAGCGTACTTCAAATGTGTTTGAGATTTCTCCGTATTATAAAGAGAATTTTCGTTTTCTTTCCGCAAAACAAAGACCATGGTCGACTTACAGTAAAAAGACCCCGACAAATCGAAAGCGAAACCGAATTACACTGATAATTCCCCCTGCAAAGCGAAAGTGAAACCCTAAAGCGAAATCACTTCTGAGAATCGTTTTGCGGAAAGAAAAACAAAAATTCTCTAACCGAATTCCACTCGTGCTTCTATGAAATTTATAATTTGTGCGTTTTAGCACTCAACTTCTTTCCAACAAATTTCGTGCTAAAACACACAAATTATCGATTTCATAGAAGCACTCGTGGTTTTATAGCCGATAATTCCCCTGCAAATCGAAAGTGAAACCCTAAAACGAAAACACTTCGGAGAATCGTTTTGCGGAAAGAAAAACAAAAATGACCTTCCGTCTCGGGAAATTAAATCTGGAAAGGAGTTTCGTGCTAAAACACACAAATTATCGATTTCATAGAAGCACTCGTGGTATTATTGCCGGAAATTATTGGTTTTTTTTTGGCAAATTATCAAATATCTGTTGGTCTCCAGACATTTCTGGGTGTCTACAACGCTGCATACAAAATACGAATCTCCATCCTTTGGGTCGGCAGTATAGATTAATTGTTGTGCATAAAGAGATCAAACCCACCTTTTGTTTACTACGATGATTTCTGTCTTGAGACTGCACATAATATGAGTATACAACTATGTTATTCGCACTACTCCATTACTATGAACTATATGTACGAACAAAAATTCAAACGTGTTATGAAAAAATTATAAAACCATAATCTCCAAACAATACATTTTAGTAGCGTGTTGCATTTTTAGCTCCATTTTTTTCTGTTTTTTATTTAATAATATTTAGTTTTAATGCCAGAGATACAACTCCGTTACCATGTTACGGCTTCATTGCTGACCAAAAAAAAAATGTACTTAAAGTAAATGCACAGCCTATGTACAATTTTAAACATTTGAGTAATGCGACCCGAAATGACAGACAGGGGTTGGGGATTTAATACCAAAGTAAATTATTAATAAACTGTCTAGCTTTCTCTTAGTAACGGAGTTGTGCAACTTTTTGCCAACAAGGTTTTGTCCGTCCAAGACGCAAGTCCTGTGTGCTCGTCAACTCGGGTTGGTGATATCGCCCTTGAGAAGTCTATTCAGATTAGGTTTATCAGGTACTGGTTTATCGGGCAAGTCGTACCTGGACCATTTGAAACTCCTTAACCTTGACTCCCTCGAAAAGTGGAGAATGCTCTCTGACTTTAGCCAAACTTTCACTCCGTTGTACCATTTGGTGTATTATGACTTCGTCATTTTTCGAGTTAAATTAATGTGAGCGTGTACTCGAGGACACCCATTGAAACTTGTAGTTAACTGATTTAAGAGGGAGGCAAGAAAAATTTCTTTGCCGAATCGTGTCGTGAGGGTTGGAATTGACATCCGATTGAATGCGTTACTGCACGTTCACTGGGATGAGGCTACCAGTCTAATGGTAAGCACGGCCGCCTCATGTGCAAGAGGACCCGGGTGCTATCCTGACCTCAGCCACCCCTGGCATTATCGGGAAGAGAAAGGCCCTGTAATGCCACGTGCTCATGTCGATTGTGGCATGAAAAGGATCCTAGGAATTTCCGATTGGAATTACCTAGCAAAATTGTCCTTTTCGCCTTCTGGCATTATGGCTTCGGCTGGGAGCACATCAAACCTACAGCAACCTACACCTACGCACTTTCACGGGGTTTTTACAAAAAAAAATCCATTTCTAAACTCTCCGTTTCAAAACAGGCTAACTAGCTTTGGGCTTTTAAACTTGTTTAGTTGTGCGCAGGGGAGCATTAAAGTCACTGGTGACTCTTAATTCAGTTATATACATTTATGACGTTTTTGTGGAGTTTTATTTGTTTTGTTGCTTGCTTGTTTTAATGTAGCGACCATCAACTTACCATGATTGATATTTTAAAATAACTGGCCATCTTCCCTCCTTTTCGTGCATGCCTGGCAGTGCCATCGGGGACTTTTGTGTCCCAGTCAGGTCTAACCTTGATGGTAAGGCAGTCTTGGTCATACCCAGCCTTCCTACTCCTGCTCCATTTGGCCATGCTAATTTTAACTGGTTTTATCTTTAACTTACACGCATGCCTTTAACGTATGCTCTTGCATTTTAATTATTGTAGGTTACTTTAACATATTTCCCATAATTACTTTTCGCCCTACCATTCCCTTCCTATTTTTTACTGGCATATTCAATGCTGTTCCCTTTTTAGACTGGCAGTCAGCGGCTTCCTGGGTCCATGCCAATCATGTAGCTGTAGCAACCAATTAATTCATTATTATTATTATTATTATTATTATTATTATTATTGTGAAATGCAAAAATTGCAAAAATCAATAAACAGAATAGAAGAAAAAATGAATAAATTAATAGAATTTAGTGCAGCAATAACGACTCTGCAAAAAGAATATAGTGAAATCGTAAAAACGTTAGATTTTGTGTCGCAATGCCAAATTGATATGAAGAAAGAAAATCAAGAAATGAAACAAAAGATAAAAGAAATGGATGAGCGAATAATGCAACTTGAAAATAAAAATGTTAAAAACAGCAAGATGGAAAAGGAAGTACAAGAAATTAACGAAAGAGTAATGCAAATAGAAAACAAGACCTCCAATGACAATCTAATAGAAAAGAAAGTGAAAGATCTAGAATTAACAACACATGAGAAAGAACAGTACGACAGAAATCGTAATCTAGAAATAGGACAATTAGATTGGCTACCTCAAGAAAACTTACGTTTCGTTGTACAAAAAGTGGCACAAAATTTTAACGTCTTGCACTATAGAGATGACCAAGTTGAAACGGCACACAGAATCCCAAACAAAAACAAAAACAAGAAAAGTGTCATAATAATTCAGTTTAAAAGCAGAGAGTTTAGAGACATGTGGTTAGAAAATAGAAAAAGAATAGTAACAAACGAGAACATATACAGAAATGGAAA
Source organism: Lithobius niger (assembly GCA_023313725.1). Lineage (NCBI taxonomy): Eukaryota > Metazoa > Arthropoda > Chilopoda > Lithobiomorpha > Lithobiidae > Lithobius > Lithobius niger. Next base: position 17,960 of record JAHWFP010246139.1, on the reverse strand, counting down.
CAAAGGACGCGTATATTTAAGTGAAAATATGACACCATACTTCAAAAATCTTTTTTGGAAAACGAAAGACTTTGCCAAACAAAATGGATACAAGTACGTATGGTTTTCAAGAGGAAAAATACTGATGAGAAAAGATGAGAATACTACAGAAGTTAAAGTAGTAAAGAAAGAAGAAGATTTACTTACTACAAATGGAAACCAAGTATAGAAATCCAATTTTTTCAACATATCAAGAAGTGAAAGGGAAATTAGAAAGTGACTCAGGGAAGAGTGACAGCTTGAAAGTTATAAGTGTAAATATAAGAAGTGTAAGAAAGTATTGGGAACTACTAAAACTGAACTTAAAAGAAACCAAAATAACATGGGATGTTATTGCCCTCACTGAAATAAATATAAAGAAAAATGAAACTGTACATTATGAGTTAGATGGCTATACAAACTATAATATTACTAGAGAGAACACAAAAAGAGGAGGTGGCTTGATGGTTTACGTAAAAAATACCTTAAATGTAGAAGAAAAAAAAATAAATTGTTTAAAATTTGAAAATAATGATGGATTAGAAATTACATTAGGAAAAGATTTGCAAAAGTATAAAATTATAATAATCTACAGAAGGCCAGAAACGAATAAAATAATGTTTATCAAAGATTTAAAAAAATATTTAAAAGAAATTGGCAGTAGAAAAACTAAAGAAAATGTAATTTTGATAGGAGATATGAACATTGACATATTAAAATATGAAGAAAATACAGGTGATAAACATGATCAAATAAATATTGACAAATATGAAAATATGATGGCTCGAAATGGTTTTGAAAAAATAATTGAATCGCCAACAAGGGAAGAGTTCATAACATTAAATAACCAACTAACCTTTCAAAAGTCATGTATCGACCATATTTTTGTAAAATTAAACAATAGGCAAACTGAGGTAAATGGTGGTACAATAAATATCAAAATTGCAGATCACTATTTCACTACATGTTGGATATGGAAGTCTGGACATAGCGTGCAAAAGGAAGAAAAAACTTTAAATGTTGAATACAATATGAAATTAAAATATAATCGAAAAAATATAGTAAGGGACCTAAAACAAATAAACTGGGATAAATTGAAAGACATAGGATGTCCAAATGAAATATATAATATTATACATAATGAAATACATAATATCTATGAAAAGAATATCGAACATGGGGAAAATCACAGAGGAAATAAAAATGATAAAAAAATAAAAGACAAGGAACGAAACGAATGGATGACACAAGAAATCTTAGATTTAATAAATAAAAAAAATCAGATGTGGAAAAAACTAAGACAGGATGGAGGAAATAGCAAAATAGATAAATTAAAACAGTATAGGGAATTAAAATGTAAAGTAAATTTGAAAATTACTGAATGTAAACAAAAATACTACAAGTTAAAACTAGAGCATGCAGGAAAAGATACTAAGAAACTTTGGGAAACTGTTAAGGAAATTAGTGGAAAAAGTAAAGGAAAAGAGAATATTGATGACAAAATAAAAAAAACTTTCGCACAAACAGACTTAAACAAGCTACGAAATGATTTTAATGATTACTTTGGAAGTCAAATTCCAAATCTGAGACAGAAATTTGAACATAAAATAAATAGTTATAAACAAAGTAGCCATTATAATAAGGTATATAAACATGTTAAATCAAAAGTGGAAACAAAACGTATAAATACTATGTATATTCATGAACCAACTAACGCGGAAATTATAACAATTATAAATGAATTAAAACATACAAATGCCACAGGAATTGATGGATTTAATACGTCTAATTTTAAAGAAGCACAAGATAATACAGCAAAATTTATTTGTATATTAATAAAAAGTATGATTGAGAAAGAAGTGTGGCCAGAAAAATTGAAAATACAAGTGTTAAGACCAATATACAAAAAGGGAGAAAAAGATAATATGGACAATTATAGACCAATCTCTCTATTATCAATAATAGATAAAATAATAGAAAAATTTTTTTCAAATAAAATAAGAAATTTCCTAGATAAATATAAATTACTAAAAAATATGCAGTACGGATACACAAAGAAAAAAAGTACAACTCACCTATTAATACAAATAAATGACGTAATAACAAAAGCACTAAATGAGAAAAAATACGTTGGAGCTATACTCATAGATCTGCAAAAAGCATTTGATACATTTGATCATGGTAAGCTACTTAGAAAATGTGAAATAATAGGCTTGAGGGGTAAAGTTCTTGGTATAATTACAAGTTACTTAACAAACAGAAAAGCAACATTAAAAATAGACAATGAGTATAGTAACCATAGAGATGTACTTTTTGGAGTACCACAAGGATCAGTATTGGGTCCCCTATTATTTTTGATATATGTAAATGATATAGAAGATTATACAAAAAATACGTTAATTTATATGTTTGCCGATGACACAATATTGATCTCAATAAATTATGTTTATAAAGATATGATACAAAACCTACAAAAAGATTACAATATGATAAACGGGTGGTTAACAGACAATGAATTATACATCAACGAAAAAAAAACAATACAACTAGACATAACCGTTCCAAAAATGAAAATGTACAATCAATGTAATATTGTTAACCATTCAGGAAACTGCATAGAGTTATTGGAATCGAACGAGAGACACACCTGTACAGATATATGTAAAAATTTAGAATTAAAAAAAACAATAAAAAATTTAGGAATGTACATTGATGCAAGATGGGACTTTAAAGAACACATAACGAATCTCATAATTAAACTAAGACAAATGCTACCGACATTATACAGGATAAAAAACATGCTAAATAAAACAAATAAAAAAATAGTTTATAATGCCTGGATTGAAAGTATTATACGATATGGTATAGAAGTATACGGTTTTGCAGCAAAATACATCCTAATTTGATTACAAAGAGTACAAAATAAACTTGTAAAAGTACTTTTCGGAACTGAAAATGAAAACACTAATGAAATTTACTATAAAAACAATATTTTAAAAATTGAAGACCTACGTGATTATGTGATTATAACAAATAATTACTATAGTAGTATATATAAGCATCCTCAAGAATCAAAAAGAGAACTTCGAACTACCTCAGTGAAATTTAAAAATCCTGAATGGAACAACTCGTATGGAACAAGAAATAGAGCATATTACATTCCAAATATATTTAATAATCTAGATAAAAAGTTAACAAATTATACAAGTATCTGCAAACTAAAAAAGACGTTAAAATTAAATTTGGTAGAAGGGTATACAAAATAGAAAAGTATAAACGAAGGGCATAAGTAGGAATCAAGGAAATAATAAAAATGTAAATAATAGTGTAAATAAAGCAATGGATGTGTAAATGTGTATGTATGTGCTATTTATTCACTTTATGTATATATTATTTATTTTCTTATGTATGTATTATTTAATATATGTATGTACTGTGTATTGTCGCTCACACAAGTGTTATGCTTCGAGCAATGTGGACAATAAAATATATTATTATTATTATTATTATATTATTATTATTATTATTATTATGTGGAGATTAAAAATGGGGCTTTTAATAGTTCGATAAAATAAACGAAGGAAATTAGACGAAAGAAATCTTTGAAGTAAATACTTATAAAAAAAAATTATAAATTACGAATGAATGAAACGTGATGAAATTATAATACAGATTAATTAGCGTTAAAAATTTATAGAAATGTTTATATATATGTAACTCATTAATTGCTAGCACGCACAAGTCTTGTAACTTCGTGTTCTAAAATGCAAAATTTCAATAAATGTACACTGTCCCCACGCTAGAGCAAAAAAGAAAATGTTCTTCGTTGTAGCCTAAATCACTTTCACATGAAAGAAATCACAAATTAATTTAATTATATTGCATCATTTGACATTAAAGTGGCACTATCACTGAATGAAAAGCAAACGAAAATACCATCGTCAGTGATACAGTTAACATTTACAGCTTGCTCCCAAGTGCACAAGGACGCAGCAGATTTTCACTCAATAATTAAGGAGGTCGTGGCTTGTCGGTTCCGTTAAAAAAAATGGCCTTGTGCTTTCCTTCGCTTGGTGCAAGCAAGTGCTAGATAGTACTAGATAGCGCTAGATGTTGCTTGCTAGATTATGCCTACTTTCAATCGGTGATAGTGCCACTTTAATAATGTATTTCCCGAATTGTAGAATGAGCCGTGTGACTGACAACTAAATTTCTCTTCATTTTTTAAGGGTGATTCTGGCGGCCCTCTCATCTTCCGTTCGCCCGAAGACGACTTCCACAGGCTCATCGGCATCGTGTCGTCAGGCGTAGGCTGCGCACGCCCTCTGTTGCCAGGATTATACACTAGAGTGTCGCCGTTCGTGCCCTGGATTCAAGAACAAATTCAGTAGCGCAAAGTGTTCTGGGAAGGAGATGTGACGATCGAGGCCATGGAATGGCCAAACGATAATAGGGCCCGTGGAACGGTGCCAGATGCAAGTCCGGGCCGTGACCCGGGCCCATTCACAAGGTCTGGATGACCAAGAAAATGCATTTTCAGGGACCCATCAAGAAAGAAGACGCTGGAATTTGAATGCGATTCCCGTGAAAGAAAAAGGTTGTTTACAGTGAACTGGTGCCAAAGTTCAGATCTTTCGAAAGTGATATCATCGGGGGTTTTTACGAACCAACTTAGCATCGAGGAAACGTTTGGTCTGAGTTTGAAAAGAAATTTTAAAAAAGGGTTAAAATGGACAGAAGGATGATAAGAAAAAAGTGGATTTGCTTCACCTAAGAAGTTGAATGGGCATTATTGAAGTGATGTCTCTTTATAACGAACGCCTGTACGAAAACATTAATTTTTTTGAAAACCGCCTTTGTATGCAAAGAATGTTAAGGCATTTCGCGACTGTAGTGGATTTAAAGTGACAAATTATTATTTTTTTCTTTTAAGAGCTGTACCTAACAAACCAAATCAAAGCAGATCAGAATAATTTTAGTAATCTATATTTACAAGGTACCCAATCTAAGATATTTGCAAGCTGTCCAATACGCGATATTTGTAAGGCACCCAATCTAAGATATTTGCAAGGTACCCAATCTAAGATATTTCCAAGGTACCCAATATGCGATATTTGCAAGGCACCCAATCGCCGCTACTCTGAGGGGACCAGTCGTTGTGTGAAAGAGTGGATTGGCGATGGTCGGGGGGGGGGGGGGGG
>JAHWFP010246139.1:350-12641 GCA_023313725.1 Lithobius niger | reverse complement strand
AATTTCACATTATATTACTTTTACACGGTGATCAATCCCTTATAAATTGTGTAAAGAGAAATTTTTACAGAAATTCAGACTGGTGCAAATTTTCTATTTAAGGCTGCAGAATTCATCTTCCCTCGAATAATAGCAGTTTGTAAAGACAGTATAGTTAGTTTGTAAAATTTTTAAAGAAGTTTCTACAAATTTTGAAAGAGCTTGACTGCGCTTCTAACGACACATCGTTACTGTAACTAAGCTGACAACCTCGCTACTGACAACTTTGATACTGACAACTACGATACTGCCAACTTCGATACTATATAGTTCTAAGCCACCCGATAAAAGTCTGCGATATTATAGTCAAAAATCCTGCAAACATGACTACGAATCATTGGCAGGCTATTGTTTATAAGCTCGCAAGTTGTATCGGTTATAGCTTAGAACTTGTCAGTAACCGTTTTAATATTTAACACAAAATGAAATGCAAGGCCGTTTTTATTTTGTACAGGCTGCATTGAAAAAAGTCATGATGTACAGTATTCGACATTGAATGTTGAACACTTCTTAACCGCACAAGCACTGATGCAGCGCTTTTTCCTGGATGAAATTTCTATTTTTATGATTTAGCATTGTCACGTCAGAAAGTTGCCTCATTCAAACTATCTATGGCTTACTTTACTTTAATAGAGTTTAAAAGGCCTAGAAGCCGTACACTCTCTCCTACGAGGCTACGAACTTATTGTGTGCGCGGTGTATCTTGAGTCCAGCAAGTATTTTGTGAGCGGCTACGTCTTCCTGGAGGGGGTGGCGTTAATCGATGGCCGCCATTGTTTTTGTAACCATCTTGGATATCAACAAGGCACTCTGCTACTGAAAACGAACAATCGATTATCTGTGTTCGTTCTGCGGAGAACTCAAGATTGGCCGCGGACACTATACAAGCTATGCTTAAAAGTAACATTTCCATTAGCGTGCCCAGACAATAATGACATCGCAACGAATCACCCCAGTTACCCAGAGTCCCAGAGCAGACCTGCTGCCGTCCCACCTTTACAACCAAAACTAATGACACTAAACGACAAGGCCTAAATCCACGCATGCCCAACCTCCTACGAACATCAGGGGAAGCTGGGTAGCGGAGTAGGGGCTAATATGATGGGGCCCCAACCTGGGTGAAGCTTAAAGCTTGCTCGAACAATGCAACGTTGTGCTATTCAATAATGGAAAGATGTTTGCACAAACATTGGCATATGCTAGGAACGATTAATCCGTACCTAGAATTCAGCACAACATTTCAAGTGTTCAAAATTCAATGTCCAATACTATACATAAAATACTTAAACGTTGTTGTTTTTGAATTCATAAGGTACTTTTGCACTTCCAAGATTCCACTCATATGTCAAAATTAAAAATAAACACATTCAAAATTCGACCAGTGACGTGAGACATATTCAAAGGCCCCCCAAGGTTGGGGGACCCAAGATTCTGGAGCAGGATGTCTGATATCAACTCATAAACTAAACTGATTTGCAGATAGTCATAAAAATCATGAAACGGTTGTTTTAGAATATAAAATTTCATAAATTTGTTGTCTGTTTTTTTTTTTTTATCTGCTGTGGATTCAAACGATGTTAATAACTTTAAAAAATGGGTGGGTAGGGGGAGGAATTGTATCTGTCACTGCCCCCCCCCCCCCCCCCCCAAAAAAAAAAAGAAAAAAAAACTAGCTGCGCGTCGCTGAATTCGTCATGTCACAAACACTACGGAATAATTTATAAGTGTATTTTAAAAAAACAACCATTTAACAAGTCACGTGCACAGTGGAGAAGTTTCATTTCGTAGCTACTTGTTCGTTATAAAGAGATAACACATTTTTAACGAGACAGCGTCATTTGTTTTGTTCTAGTCATAACTTTCATTGTCGTAATATGTTTAGTTGTTTTTTTTTTTTGGTATGCGTTAGTGATTTATTTTTATTTTTTTTTATTTTTTTATTTGCGCGTGATGTGTATGTTGCAATCGTCTGTAACTTTATTGAAAATAACTGTCCTGGCTGATATCAAACTGTTTTTAAAACTATGTAGAAGCTAACTAGTAGGTTGTAGTGTAATCACAATTTACCACCACGTTTGAATTATGGGTAATGAATTTTAAACTTGTGAGTGTGTCGGCAATCAATTTCAAAATCAACAATTTGTACAAATACACAAATATCTGTATTTTGCTCTTTTTTGTTTCCCTATTCTTGCCTACAGTTAGGATAAGCTAGCACGATGAATCTACGATATTTGCAAAGTACCAGTCTACGCTATTTGCAAGGTACCCAATCTACGCTATTTGCAAGGCACCCAATCTACGATATTCGCAAGGTACGCAATCTACGTTATTTGCAAGATACCCAATCTACGATAATTGCAAAGTACTCAATCTATGCCATTTGCAAGGTACCCAAGCTGCACTATTTGCAAGGTATAGAATTTACGCTATTTGCAAGCACCCAATCTACGATATTTCCAAGGTACCCAATCCACAATATTTACAAAGTACCAATCTAAGCTATTTGCAAGGTACCCAATTCATGCTATTTGCAAGGCACCCAATCTACGATATTTGCAAGGTACCCAATCTATGCTATTTGCAAGGTACCCAATCTTCGATATTTGCAAGCTACCCAATCTACGCTATTTGCAAGGTACCCAATTCATGCTATTTGCAAGGCACCCAATCTACGATATTTGCAAGGTACCCAATCTATGCTATTTGCAAGATACCCAATCTACGATATTTGCAAAGTACCAATCTATGCTATTTGCAAGGTACCCAATTTACGCTATTTGCAAGGCACCAATTCTACCATATTTGCAAGGTACTCAATCTATGCCATTTGCAAGATACCCTAGCTACACTATTTGCACGGTACCCGGCTACGATATTTGCAAGGTACCCAATCTTCGATATTTGCAAGCCACCCAATCTAGGCTATTTGCAAGGTACTCATTCCAATTTACTGCAACACAATGATGCTATACGAAAGGATTCAAAATCTCATCAATTTCTATGTTATGTTAAGCCACTAGGTTAAGCTAGACTACCACATTTATTAGTTGCAAAGCTTACTGGAAGGTAATTAGGGAGTTTCGTAAACGCTTCAAACTGGGAGAACTAAGATTAAAATTCCAAGGATATGTGTCGGTAGTAATTGTACGCATCACGCATTTTTAAGTGGAGTAAACTAGTTTCTTCTGTTTGTGTGTGTGTGTGCGTGTGCCATATTGTTGTAAAGCATACAGTCTCAGGTAATTTGTTTGTATTTTATCTTCATCTCAGCAATCTACCATTATCGTATGACCTTGTTTAGGTTTAGTATTACCAGGAGTTCGTAAAGTTCCATTAAAAATGATTAGTGTTAGCTTAACGATAGATTACCGTGCCCAACTCGGCAATTTTTTGTAGTACATAATACGTTTAGCGTATAGAGCAGAAGCAAAGATGTCACATTAGCTTCGAAGCTCGCATCTGGAGCTCCATCTTAGCTAAACCTTTTCTTAGCCGTAATACCGGTAGCCAGCAACAATAGTGTGGTGAACGAACGACATAATTAGAAAAAGTTGTTTTGAATTTTCGGTGGAAAAACAATCACGTATGGATGTAAACAATACAAATGACAGTCACCGTCCACCTTCATCGGAAGTAAGAGCTTTATTAAAAAAAAAATGCATAGCAGTGATCCGTTTTCTTTTGAAAGCAAGCTTTTGCTGCATCGTGACGGTTTTCCACCGAAAATTCAAGACAACCCGTTTTCATTTGTCTTCGTGGTGTAGTGCAGAGATGGAACTGACCCATGGGTCGGTGGGTTCCAACGGGTCACTTTCTTATGGTGGGTCAAGTGGACCACGGAACAAGACCGTTCACCCGCCGACTCATGGTAATTGTGAAGTACGTTATTTTGACACTTCAGTAGTCTTACTAGTACTCTTTAAAAAATTTTCTTAGTTTTTCATAAATAATTTCCCGCAGAAGGCTAAAAACCCAAAATAAATGCACTGGGGCGAATGGGGGGGGGGGGGGACAGAGATGCATCTTTTGCATTTATGTTATCTGCATTATAATTCTGGAGGCCAGCTAAAAGGAAGGCTAAAGGTAAAAGGGCAGGCTAAAAGGAAAATCACTTCTCCTCTCCTCGCGCCCGCATTGAAAATGCACTCTCCCACTCTACCTGCATGGAAACAGGAGGCAGGCGTGAGTGGTCGATCAACTCAATAAAGGTTCAATTTGACAAGTCGTCGGGCCGAACAATCACTTCTCCCCTCCTCGCGCCCGCAGTGCGAATGCGCTCTCCCATTCTGTCTGCATTTAACGAGGAGGCAAGCATAAGTAGTCGATCAATCCTACAAGTCGTCGGGAAGAGTGCCGGGAAAATGTCCCGGGAAATGTGTCCGTAAACTTAATTCATGACCGGCCCCGTGCATAGCACGGGCTTCCTCTAGTTCTTAATAAAACAAAAGCTTTAATTAGAAGGTTTCCCAAAGGTCCTAGAAAAAAAAGTCATGAAGATTATTATTTTATCATAGCATGGGATGGTCACGGACGGTGGGTCACATTGTGTTCTTTTTCGGGTGGGTCAATTGGGTCGCGTGTCAGGGCTCGAGTGGGTCAGGTGGGTCATGGGTCCGAAAATGTGGCCCACTTCCTTCTCTGGTGTAGTGTTGACTTCTTTTTCTAACTAGGATTTTTTAGGCCTAAAAATGCGTGATATTTATGATTTCGTGGAAACTGTCGCAATTTTCAGAAAGTAGAAGCTTCAGTTTCCGATTAACAACTTAATGTATGTTTCGCAGCTGAAGGAATTGACCTTTTAGTACCGGTTTCTTGCCCGGTATCTGGGTAACGTTACTTACTTGTGCCTACCACACGAAACGATGCATGACATGCTTGAGTTGTAAAAAGTATATAAGGTTGTTTTGTCAATTAGGAGGGAATTACTAACAAACCTACTCTACAATTAATTATTCTAGACTTACTATCAATCAAACGATGCCAATAGCACCTGCGATTAGAAACAAGACTTATATTTCTGTACCAGGGATAATACAAAAAGTAGCGATTCCTTAATCAGAGTGGTTAAAAAATAGATATAAAAACACCTTACATTATGACATTAGTGGCTTAACCATGTTTGTAGTTCAGTGTAGCAGCACTAAAACAAAAAACGTATGGATTCGAAATATCTTAAGTACAAATATGGTATACTAAAACATGCGATGAAGGGCATATTACTAATAAATTTCTTACAAACAAGCATTACAAATTATAGGTGAAATGTCAAAAAACTAGTACTGAGCCTGCAGGGTTATGAGCTGCGTTAAGGAGGAACGCAGCGTGCAAACGGAAACGGAAGTAACGTGTAAGTGGAGTCTATTGTGGGTTGGTGCCGTCCATCTAAACCCCACCATTCACACAATAGACTCCAGTTCCATGTTACTTCCGTTTCCGTTTGCACTGTGCTTTCCTCCTTTACACAGCAAATAACCCTGTAAGTAACTACTGTTTTTTTGACGTTTTACCTATCATTTGCAATGCTTTTACATGTCCTTTATTGCATGTCTTATACAACGTTTTTACTTCAATATTCTAAATCCATATATTGTTTATTTTAGTGTTGCTGCACGCACCATATCATCATTATTAAGACACTTATGGCGGCACAATATAAGGTGTTTTTATATTTATTCTTTAACCACTTTGATGAAGGTATCGCTGCTGTTTATTTATCGACGATACCGAAATATAAGACTTGTCTTTATTCGCAGGTGCCATTGGTTCGTTTTTTTTTGCTACGTTTTTGCAAATTACACTTCATTCTAGCCTTAATAAATGTGATCGTTGGGATTGGTGTCCCATGGCTGGCCGAAGTAACGCATAAAAAGCTCCCGGCTTGACAACGCCAGCAGTCACCTCCACCAAGATGGCTACTCGCGATTAGTTGCTATAGGCAACGGATAGTGTTTCACCTTTGATTCTGCTCTATAAGGAATAAAAAAAAATTATTCCTGACTGTCGTGTGTTGGTCGCTAGATCCGTTGTTTTACAGAATCAGTTAGACTGCCGTGAGATCCCTTCTCGAGTTCAGGCATCGGTAGAAATTTTATTTCATTGCATTGGGTGAGCAAAGCAGTGATTTGGTCAAACGTTACATTACAATCAGTAGTGTGCGCATATCTCCATGAGAGTAGGCGCATCGTTTAGTATAAGGTCACGTTAGTTTTAGTGGACGTTTTTTTCTGGGCACTTATAATTTTTTTTTGCATTTTTAAAAAACCTTCCTTATCCTTTTTTTGCTTTTTTCAGGCCTTTTTAGGCATTTTTTAGGCTTTTAGGCCCTTTCTCAGCCTCTGCTGCATCATCGGCACAAAAAGGCCATTAAAAAAATCGCATATTCCAATAAGGTCAGGGGCAATGCCCCCCCCCTCCGCCCCTCTCCTGTGCACGTCATTGATTACAATGAATCAGAGTTCTTCATGCCTCCTTGTAGTACTTAAGTAATACGTCATTATAAACTTTTTTAAATTTTTTAATATGTTTTCGTGCTTTTCTGATCAAGTGCATTTTTTTGTGTGCGTGTTTTTGTAATTGTCGTATACTCATTTCCGTGCTGTGTGTAGAACTTCAGTTGTAGTGAAAGAATAATAAATGAGATTTGTTTTTAAGTATTTTATTTTGTTTTTTTGTTTGTTTGTTTGTAGAAAAAAATATGTAGTCTACCCAGAAATCACACTGTAAAGAAATGAGTTTTAAAATAAACGTATATGTTAGACACACCTAGTAAACGTTTTCGGACGTTTTTGATGGAAAAAACCACATTAAAGCTGTTTACAAATCGCAACCTGTTAAGAATATAGGGTTTGTATACTGCCGTTCACTTAATAACACTTTATAAACACACGCTTAAATCACATGTAGTGACATAAAAGCGTTTTAAAATATAAAACTGTAGTATCTTTATTACTACGCGTCTAAAATCATTAAACCCATATGATGTACGTACGTGTGTTTGCGTGCGTGTACCACTACTCCTATTGAACCAAGGCGATGGGAGTAGGGCCAAATGTTAGACAATTAAATTCCGCATCCGTTAGGCCTATTTTTGCCGCGGGAACTTGATTTTATGACCCTCAAATACGCGGGAAAAATGCAAAAATAACGTCAAAATTGTTTGAACCCCCATGATGTCCTAAAGTGTGCGCGGCCTATCTTGCGTTTGCCGCAGAACTAACACAGATAATCGATTGTACGTTATTGGCAGCAGAGTGTCTTGTTGATATCCAAGTTGGTTACAAAAACAATGGCGGCCGTCGATTAAAGCCGCCCCCCTACAGGAAGACGTAGTCGCTCGTAAAATACTTCCAGGAAGACGTAGTCGCTCGTAAAATACTTCCAGGAAGACGTAGTCGCTTGTAAAATACTTCCAGAAAGACGTAGTCGCTCGTAAAATACTTCCAGGACTCAAGATACGCTGCGCACACAATAGTTTGATTGTGCAAAGTTTATTATGCCTGAACTAACTTTTCTTAATGAAACTATGACGTCATGAGCAGTCATGAAATGCAGGCAGGCTTAGGAATTTGATGGACGAACTGTGAGCAATAATTGTAATAAATTGCGTCGAAATAATCAGTACACGATTTTGTGATGCTCTTGGAATCAAAGAAATTACATGAAGAATGGATCGACGCCAACGGAGTTAGCGAAACGAACCATATGGCTAGCATGTTTACGAAAATAATGTTTCACGAAAACTGTTGTTATGTGTTGTAAAGTAAACACTAAGTTTTAAGATAAAAGCAGCACTGTTTTATTTTAAATACTCCCATCGCTGTATGCGTGTAAGTACTTAAATCGTTTTAAGCATGTGTTTATAACGTGTTGCAAATTGAAGGGTTTATTTAATACGCATTTCTCATCTGCAAGAGCATGCTACTTGAACGCTGTTTTTAAAGGTTTCTTCTCAGCCATTGCAAATTGTAAAAATCGCTTTTGTGCTCCAAACGCGTTTTCTTAGGTGTGTCTAAAAATTTATTTATTTTAAAACACATGTGTTCACAGTGTTTTGTATACTGAAAAGTGGGAGAGAGGAATTCAGCGCAATACTTATTATTATAATATTTATATTTATACTAGCAGTTCTGCATGGTTTTTCCCGGGGTTTTGTTCGCCCGTGGTTGTTTCCCAGTTTTCAGTCGGTGTGACCTGAATATTGGACTGCGTTTTCTTCCCATGTCTCCCTCCCTTCCCCTTTTCCTCTCATCATGTCCCTGCCATCTTCCTTAGCGTCCCCCTCCTCCTGCCCCTCCTCCTTTTGCAAAAATAAGACAATATTCTTGGTGTAGAATATGGCGACTGGTTACTATCAAAAATAAAACACGTATTTACTTTCGTTGAAGCGTCCTGACAATTTGCTTTCACGGAATCACGGGGAGTTACTTTCGGTTTCGGTTCGGTTTGTGATAGATTGAAACTGGGAAACAAGGCTAATACGCATAGTTTGCTATACATCCAAAATTGGTGGTTCGCAACATAAGTCTTCGATCGCCATGCTACTCTGGCCATTGCTGACTGTCCTGACAGAACTACGATCATGCACTAGAAATAACATAGTACATATAGTTACGTTTCATTCAGGTGACATGAACTGGATTCGAACTGCAGGAACTAATCCGTCACCAGGTCAGTGCCATACGAACTTTACCGATAAGGCAACTTGTCCACTTCCAAACCCGGCAATCTGCAAAAAATAATGACTGGTTCCCCAATTTGATAAACCTTTTTTTTTCAGTAATAATATAACGAGAGCGTAGTTTTTTATCGATAAATTTTCTCAACCAAGTTACATTCCGAAGATACCCAGCGCTTGCGCGAGATGTTTTTATCTGCTTCGGAATGTAACGAGTGGTTGAGAAAATTTATCGATACTTAAACTACGCTCGAGTTATATTTGAAACGAGAATATACCATCTCTGTTAAACATCAACTTTAAAATAAAACTTCAACTTGCATAACACGGCCTAGTTGTACTGCAGTGGTTTCTCACTTAAATTCACAATTCTTGTTTACACGAAATGATGAAAGCGCACAAATTGTTGCCAAATGCACTAGCTCGTTCGTTTAGTACCAGTAGGAATCCTATTTTTTACTGTCGTTTCCATAAATAATGTAGTTTTGTTTCCCCAACGATCTATCACAAACCGAACCGAAACCGAAAGTAACTCCCCGTGAAAGCAGATTGTCAGGACGCTTCAAAGAAAGTAAATACGTGTTTTAATTTTAATCAAAATGTTGCTCATAGATTTAAAATAGAATACGATCCGTAACAATACTAGTTTTACGACATTTGTTATTAATTTATTTCTACCCATTTTCGGTTAATTCAAGTACCGTTTATTATTACGGTTTAGGGTCGCCTCGATCACCACGCTCCTCGTAGTAGCGGCCATCGGCGATAGGCCTAACCAGAATGCCGTAACGCGCGTCGTCGTAAAGGTGACTTCAGTTACTATGGTAACCAAAGATTGAACGCACATCGCCGAGACGTTAAATAATGTGTCACTTGACTATCAGGTACGTTGCATACGTTTAGAAATTGGTTTAGACATACCAAATGCAGTTCTATCGTACTTAATTCATGCATCGTAAGCGACGATACAAGACGAGTCGCACGTTAATTCAAGATGGAGGGATGAGGCTGACGATTTAATCTGATAAATTGCCGTGTGGTCGTTTAACCGGTGTGAAGGAGGTGTGATTGACTGGTTGCTACCGAATATTGGCTTCCCATTGGTTAATGACCGTTATAAATGTATGAAGGTATATTCTCACAGAAAAATTCGACTAATGTTTACTTTAGCTCTGCCAGGAATCGAACAGCGTGAAGCTCTAGAGTCTAGAGCTTTTCACGAGTGAAGCTATGAGTGGAGGTGGATTTTTTTTGGGGGGGGGGGGGGGGTGGTACGGATAAACCATGCCTCACTCTCCATTTTCCTTGTTCACCCAGCAAGTCTCTCCCCTCCCACCCCAACTTCACTGTAAATTTGAAGCGTAAAATGTCTGCCGACATTATGAAACGAAGTAAGGTCGCCCGCACACTAATGGCGCCCGGACAATAATGACGTTACTGAAGAGAGGTTAAGAGTGCATCAGTTTCGGAGGATAGGGAGCAGATGTCACACAATTTATAACGTTACAGTTTATTTTTTTTTATCGAGCAACGATAAATTTTCTTTTTATTTTGTGTAGTATAAAATGTTTGGCATAAAATTGTATTCTGTAAAATGAAAAGGACGAAAACCAAATGGACTTTTCCATTGGGTAGTAATGGAATTGGTTAATAATACAGATGTAAACCTATTTACGTTGCCTCTTGGACTTATCAGACTGCATGAGCGGGAAATAAACACACTACGTTTGAGACCAAAGGCCAGAGGCCTTCCGCTCAGACATACTAACACGGGCCGGGGATTTTGGTCTCAAAGGTCGTGGGTTCATTTCCCACTCAGGCAGTCTGACACTTAAGTCCAAAAGGCAACGTAAATACGTTTACATCTTTTTTTCTTTTTTAAATTAATTTCTTTGAGCCTTAAGTCATCCGACGCAATTTACTGCTCGTGTGGCTGAACCGGCTCAATTTTGAACATTACCAGATTTTTTTGAGAGAAGAAATATCTGGTAAAGGGAGGAGCAAACCCGGGGATTTGAACAGGGAAACCTGTTAGTTCCCATAGCCACTGAAGGAGCGTGGTAGCCTCTCACGCTACCCTGGCCTGTAGTCTTGGCGGGGACTTTGCCAAAATCTTCTTTCCAGGGGTTCGCCCATGTCCATAAATCTCCAGCAACCAAGCTCAGCCACTATGACCACATCTGTGTTTAGTATTCTGTGTTTAGTAAATTGTGACAGGCAATGTGGGGATGGAGGTTACATGAGGTAAAAATTAGCGTGACGCCATTTGTTTAATAAAAACTTCTAAATACTTACTAACGTAAAGTGTTGCCAATGAAGAAATAATAGAACCAACTGCACCCAAATACAAGTCAAATCCAATCTGGTTTGTGTTTGATAATATGTTGGAATGGCATAATGAAGCTTGAGAAACAAGCTGTTGAAAAGAGATGTGCTCATGGGTGTTGGCGGGGGGAGCTGTAATTTTAATATACGTTTCTGTACACTCAACTTAACTACAATCTTGCTACAATGTGACTTCCCATCCAAGTTAAAACGGTGACTGGTCTTGCTACCCTAGCCAGTTTTTTTCCTCGCGATGCCTGCCCTTAAAGGCGCCTGCTCACCATTTCAATAGAGTTGCCCATATTCTAAACACGGCATCCACGTTCCAGATTCTCCGCCATCCTGTAGGCTGATGTGGGTCACGTGATCTCGTTTTAGTTATGAAACTCGAAGCGGTGCTGCGAAAAGTGTTGTTCTTTTTTTTTTTTTTTTTATTTACTGTTATTTTCTTTATATTTCTCGAAGATTCTACGGTGCTGCATCTAGAAGTTGAAAAGGTGAAAAGGCGCTTTTAAGCTGTTAATTAGGTTGAGGGAAAAAAAACAAAAGCCCGAAGAAGTTTTTATCTTGGTATTATCCTGCAACAATTCGTGGAGATTATTGTGTGCACAGCGCATCTTGAGTCCTGCAGGTATTTTATGAGCGGCTACGTCTTCCTGGAGGGAGCGGCTTTAATCGACGGCCGCCATTGTTTTTGTAACCATCTTGGATATCAACAAGGCACTTTGCTACCAAAAATATACAATCTATTATCTGTGTTCGTTCTGGGGCGAACTAAAAGATAGGCCGCGGACACTATAATTAGGGTTCCGAAGTGTGAGCATGCGTTTCTGATTTTAATTCAAGATTCTGACGTCTGCTAACTAGTCGCAAGCCTTGGAATGGAAACAACGGCTTGAATTTCGACGCACGCTTTCACATCAACTCGTTTTAGACTAAACTCAAATGCAAGGAAACGGACGAGCAAAGGGAAAAAAAAATGCTTTATTGATTCCGGCATTTGGGGACCTCCCCCGTCACCGTATTTCCTTCCCGTCGTGCATTGCAACCACGACGAAACTCCCGAAAACACGAACACACACTCCTTCGTTCCCAAAAATAAAAGAAAAACGGTAGGAAAAAAAAATTTTTGTCGATTTATGCGGCCGTTAGCTTGCTTTCAGCACATTCGGAGGGTGACCGTCCAACTAAAAATCGTGTGGACATCCGCGTAAAGTCGAGGCGACTGCTGCAAGAACGATCATCCCCCC